>JAWUZG010001291.1:0-89554 GCA_036785705.1 Acanthornis magna
TACCCCAAAAATTAACCAAAAATTGACCAAGACACCGACCACAAAATTAGCCCAAAAATTGCCCAAATTTTCCCGAAATTGACCCAAAAATGACCAAAAATTGACCCAATTTTGACCAAAAATTAACCAAAAATTACCCCAAAATTACGAAAAATTAACCTGATTTTGACCCAAAAATTGACCATAAAATTAACCCAAAATTGCCCAAAATTAACCCCAAAATTAACTAAAAATGGCCCCAAAATGATCCAAAATTAACCCAATTTTGACCCAAAAATTAACCAAAAATTGACCAAATTGACCAAAAATTAACTCAATTTTGAACAAAAAATTAACCCAAAATGGACCCAAAAATTAACCCAAAAATTAACCAAAAGTGATCCAAAAATTGACAAAAATGGCCCAAAAAAGACACAAAATTGACACAAATTTGACCAAAAATGGACCCAAAAATGACCCAAAATGGACCCAAATTTGATCTAAAATTAACCAAAAAATGACCAAAAATTAACCCAAAATTAAATCAAAAATTGACCATAAAATTGACTAAAAATTAACCACAAAATGACCCAAATTTGACCAAAAATGAACCAAAAATGACCAGGAAATGACCCAAAATTGACTCAAAAAAGACCACAATTGACCCAAAATTAAATAAAATCTTAACCAAAAAATTTACCCCAAAAATTGACCATAAAATTAACCCAAAAATTGCCCAAATTTTCCCGAAATTAACCCAAAAATGTCCTCACCTGAGTGGGAGGGCCGAGGTGGAAGCAGAGGGGACAAGGGTGGGGGAGGAGCGAGGCCTGGAGCCACAGGGACAGCAGGGACACGATGGCAGCCACGATGGACACGGCCAGGGCCGCCCGAGACTGGCCCAGAGTGACCAAAAAAAAGGGAAAAAATTGAAAAAAAATTGGGAAAAAATTGGGAAAAAGTTGGGAAAAAATTGGGAAAAAATTGGGGAAAAATTGGGAAAAAATTGGGAAAAAATGGGGAAAAATTGGCCCAGAAATGGAAAAAAATTGGGAAAAAATTGGCCCAAAATTGAACCAAAAATGGAGAAAATTTGACCCAAATTTGACCCAGAAATGACCCAAAATTGACCCCAAAATGACCAAAAATGACCCCAAAATGACCCCAAAATGACCCAAAATGACCCAAAAATGACACAAAATGACCCAAAAATAACACAAAATTGACCCAAAATTGACCCAAAAATGGACAAAATCTGACCTAAAAATGGAGAAAATTGGACCCAAAAATGTCCCCAAAATGACCCAAAACTGACCCAAAATGACACAAAATGACCTAAAATGACCCAAAATTGGCCCAGAAATGACCAAAAAATGACCAAAATTGACCCAAAAATGACCCAAAATGGAGAAAATCTGACCCAAAAATGACCCAAAAATGACCCAAAATTGATCCAAAAATGACCCAAAATTGACCCAAAATTGACCCCAAAATGGAAAAAATCTGGCCTAAAAATGGACAAAATTGGACCCAAAATTGACCCAAAATTGACCCAAAAATGACCCAAAATGACCAAAAATGACCAAAAGACTCCAAAAATGACCCCAAAATGACCCCAAAGTGACACCAAAATGTCCCAAAATTGACCCAAAAATGTCCCAAAATGACCCAAAATCGACCCAAAAATGTCCAAAAAATGACCCAAAAATGACCCAAAAATGACACAAAAATGACCCAAAATTGACCAAAAATGACCTAAAAATGACCCAAAAATGACACAAAATTGACCCCAAAATGGAGAAAATCTGACCTAAAAATGGACAAAATTGGACCCAAAAATGACCCAAAATTGGCCCAAAAATGACCCAAAATTGACCCAAAAATGACCCAAAAATGACCCAAAATTGACTCAAAAATGACCCAAAATGACCCAAAATTGACCCAAAATTCACCCAAAATTCACCCCAAAATTGACCCAAAGTGACCAAAAATGACCCAAAAATGACACAAAATGATCCAAAAATGACCCAAAGTGACACAAAAATGACCCAAAATTGACCCCAAAGTGACACCCAAAATGTCCCAAAATTACCCCAAAAATTATCGCAAAATGACACAAAATTGAATCCAAACTCACCCCGAAAATTATCCAAAAATTACCCCAAAAATTATCTGAAAATTAGCCCAAAAATTAGTCCAAAATGACCCCAAAAATGACCAAAAAATGACAATTAAATGAGCAAAAAAAACCCCCAAACTGACCCAAAATTCACCCAAAATGACCCAAAATGACCCAAAAAATGACCTGGAAATTGACCCAAAAATTATCCCAAAATGACACCAAAATTATGATAAATTATCCCAAAATTACCCCAAAAAAGACCAAGAAATGACCCTAAAATACCCCAAAAATGACCCAAAAAATGACCAAAAAACTGTCCTATAACTAACCCCAAAACCACCCAAAAATGACCCCAAAATTGACCCAAAATGACCCAAAATTGACCCAAAATGTCCCAAAATTGACCCAAAATGTCCCAAAATTCCCCAAAATTGACCCAAAAATTACCCCAAAAATTATCCCAAAATTACTCCAATTTTACCCCAAAATGACAATAAATTACCCCAAAATTACCCCAAAATTACCCCAAAATTGACCCAAAAATTATCCCAAAATGACAATAAATTATCCCAAAATTACCCCAAAAAAGACCAAGAAATGACCCTAAAATACCCCAAAAATGATCCAAAAAATGACCAAAAAACTGTCCCATAACCGACCCCAAAATTCCCCAAAAATGACCCCAAAATGACCCAAAATTCCCCGAAATTTCCCCAAAACTCACCCGAGCCCCCGAGGGACTCTTGGCCATGGCTGTGAGCACTGAGCCTGACACGATCAGCTGTGGGGACCCCAAAATTGCCAAAATTAGCCCAAAATTATCCCAAAATTAGCCCAAAATTATCACAGAATTATCCCAAAATTATCCCCAGAGTGACCCCAAAGTGACCCCAAAATTGTCCCAAAATTATCCCAAAATTATCCAAAATTATCACAGAATTATCACAAAATTATCCCAAAATAACCCCAAAATTATCCCAAAATTATCCCAAATTGACCCAAAAGTGACACCAAAATGACCCAAAGTGACCCCAAAATGTCTCCAAAAGTGACCCCAAATGTCCCAAAATTATCCCAAAATTTTCCCAAAATTATCCCAAAATGACCCCAAAATTATCCCAAAATTATCCTAAAAGTGACCCCAAAGTGACCCCAAAGTTATCCCAAAAATATCCCAAAATTATCCCAGAAGTGAACCCAAAATTATCCCAAAATTACCCAAAATGTCCCAAAATTATCCCAAAATTACCCAAAATGTCCCAAAATTATCCCAAAATTATCCCCAGCGTGACCCCAAAATCTCATCCCAAAGTGTCCCAAAAGTTACCCCAAAATGGCCCAAAATTATCCCAAAATTATCCCAAAATTATCCCAAAATTATCCCAAAATTATCCCAAAATTATCCCAAAATTAGCACAAAATTATCCCAAAATTATCACGAAATTATCACAAAAGTATCACAAAATTATCACAAAATTAGCCCAAAATTATCCTAAAAGTGACCCCAAAATGTCCCAAAATTGTCCCAAAGTGACCCCAAAATGACCCCAAATCCCCTCCCAGTCTCTCCCAGTCCATCCCAGTTTGCTCCCAGTCCATCCCAGTACACTCCCAGTTTGTCCCAATCCCCTCCCAGTCCATCCCAGTCCCTCCCAGTCTGTCTCAATCCATCCCAGTGCCCCCCAGTTCACTCCCAGTTCATCCCAATCCCCTCCCAGTCCCTCCCAGTCAATCCCAGTTGCATCTCAGTCCCTCCCAGTATATCCCAGTCCATTCCCAATCCCCTCCCAATCCCTCCCAGACCCTCCCAGTCCCTCCCAATCCCCTCCCAATTTGTCCCAGTATAACCCAATCCCCTCCCAGTCCCTCCCAGTTCACTCCCAGTCCATCCCAGTCCATCCCAGTCCAGTCCCTCCCAGTCCCTCCCAATATATCCCTATCTCCTCCCAGTCCCTCCCAGTCCCTCCCAGTTCAATCCCAGTTCCATCCCAGTTTGTCCCAGTCCCTCCCAGTATATCCCAATCCCTCCCAGTCCCTCCCAGTTCACTCCCAGTCCCTCCCAGTCCCTCCCAGTTCCCCCAGTTCCTCTCACCGCCGCTCCGCTGGCCAGGGGCGCCCCCAGCTGGGCCCCCACGGGGTCTCCCAGGGCTGCCAGCAGGGCCCCCCCGAGGCTCACCTGGAGAGCCCCGAGGGTCACGTGACACACCTGGGGGGGGGGGGAGGGGAGGGGGCGTTGGCCACGTCCACAATGCGCAGGCCACGCCCACAATGCACAGACCACGCCCACGATGCACAGGCCACGCCCACAATGCACAAGCCACGCCCACAAAGGGGGAATGGGGAATGGCCCCTCCCCCATTGCCCAAAAAAGGAAAAAATTGCCCCTCCCCCACACCAAACCAGTAAGAACCAGTAACCCCCAGTCCCTCCCAGTTCAATCCCAGTCCCTCCCAGTCCCTCCCAGTTCCCCCCAGTCCCTCCCAGTTTGTTCCAGTCCCTCCCAGTTCTCCCCAGTTCAATCCCAGTCCCTCCCAGTTCAATCCCAGCCTGTCCCAGTTTGTCCCAGTCCATCCCAGTTAATCCAAATCCCCTCCCAATTCAATCCCAGTCCCTCCCAGCTCAATCCCAGTCCCCCCCACTCCCCCCAGTCCATCCCAGTTCAATCCCAGTCCATTCCCAGTCCCTCCCAGTCTCTCCCAGTTTGATCCCAGTAGGCCCAAACTCCAAACCAGTCCCCCCAGTTCATCCCAGTCCGTCCCAGTTCACTCCCAGACCCTCCCAGTTTAATCCCAATCCCCTCCCAGTTTGTCCCAGTCCCCTGCAGTCCCTCCCAGTCCAATCCCAGTCCCTCCGAGTTCAATCCCAGTAAGAGCAAACCCCAAACCAGTAACTCCCAGTCGCCCCAGTTCAATCCCAGTCCCTCCCAGTCCCTCCCAGTTTAATCCTAGGAGGCCCAAACTCCATCCGAGTCTCTCCCAGTGCCCCCCAGTTCACCCTGAGTCCCTCCCAGTATATCCCAGTCCCTCCCAGTTCACTCACCCCCAGCACCAGGGACTCCCCCCAGTTTAATCCCAGTCCCCCCCAGTCCCTCCCAGTTTGTTCCAGTCCCTCCCAGTTCTCCCCAGTTCAATCCCAGTCCCTCCCAGTTTGATCCCACTCCATCCCAGTTCCATCTCAGTCCCCCCCAGTTCCCCCCCAGTTTGATCCCAGTTTGTCCCACTCCCCCCAGTCCATCCCAGTTCAGTCCCAGTCCCTCCCAGTTAATCCAAATCCCATCCCAGTTCAATCCCAGTCCCCCCCAGTTCAATCCCAGTTCAGTCCCAGTCCCTCCCAGTTTGATCCCAGTAGGCCCAAACACCAAACCAGTCCCTCCCAGTCACTCCCAGTCCCCCCAGTTCATGCCAGTTCAATCCCAGTCCCTCCCAGTTCACTCCCAGACCCTCCCAGTTTAATCCAAATCCCCTCCCAGTCCCCCCCAGTTCAATCCCAGTTTGTCCCAGTCCCCCCCAGTCCCCCCGAATTCACTCCCAGGCCCTCCCAGTAACCCCAGTTCCCTCCCCAGTCCTTCCCAGTTAATCCCAGTTCCCCCCCACAATCCCCCCCAGTTCACTCCCAGTCCCTCCCAGTTCACTCCCAGCCTTCCCCAGTCCCTCCCAGTATATCACAGCCCCTCCCAGTTCAACCCGAATCCCCTCCCAGTCCCCCCCAGTCCTCACCAGTCCGTCCCAGTCCCCCCAGTTCCCTCTCAGTCCCTCCCAGTCTGTCCCAGTATATCCCAGTCCCCCTCAGTCCAATCCCAGTCCCTCCCAGTCCCTCCCAGTTCAATCCCAGTCCCCCCCAGTCCCTCCCAGTCCCTCCCAGTCCCTCCCAGTCCCTCCCAGTTCACTCACCCCCAGCGCCAGGGGGTCCCCCCAGTTCAATCCCAGTCCCCCCCAGTCTGCCCCAGTATATCCCAGTCCCTCCCAGTCCCCTCCAATTCAATCCCAGTTCATTCTGAGTCACCCCCAGTCCCTCCCAGTCCCTCCCAGTTCACTCCCAGTTTAATCCCAGTAGGCCCAAACTCCAAACCAGTCCCTCCCAATCCCCCCCAGTTCAATCCCAGTCCCCCCAAGTCCCCTCCAGTCCCTCCCAGTATATCCCAGTCCCTCCCAGTTCACTCACCCCCAGCACCAGGGGCTCCCCCCAGTTCAATCCCAGTACCTCCCAGTATATCCCAGTCCGCCCCA
Source organism: Acanthornis magna (assembly GCA_036785705.1). Classification (NCBI taxonomy): domain Eukaryota; kingdom Metazoa; phylum Chordata; class Aves; order Passeriformes; family Acanthizidae; genus Acanthornis; species Acanthornis magna. Next base: position 6,328 of record JAWUZG010001291.1, read on the forward strand.
CTTCACTCCCAGTCCCTCCCAGTCCCCCCCAGTCCCTCCCAGTCCCCCGCAGTTCAATCCCAGTCCCCCCCAGTCTGCCCCAGTATATCCCAGTCCCTCCCAGTCCCCCCCAGTTCAATCCCAGTCCCTCCCAGTCACCCCCAGTTCCTCCCAGTCCCTCCCAGTTTAATCCCAATCCCCTCCGAGTCTCCCCCAGTTCAATCCAAATCCCCTCCCAGTTTGTCCCAGTCCCCTGCAGTCCCTCCCAGTCCCTCCCAGTTCACTCCCAGTTCATTCTGAGTCACCCCCAGTCCCTCCCAGTCCCCCCCCAGTTCACTTCCAATCCCTCCCAGTTCACTCCCAGTTTAATCCCAGTAGGCCCAAACTCCAAACCAGTCCCTCCCAATCCCCCCCAGTTCAATCCCAGTCCCCTCAAGTCCCCTCCAGTCCCTCCCAGTATATCCCAGTCCCTCCCAGTTCACTCACCCCCAGCACCAGGGGCTCCCCCCAGTTCAATCCCAGTCCCTCCCAGTATATCCCAGTCCCCCCCAGTTCACTCCCAGTCTCTCCCAGTCCCTCCCAGTTGCTCCCTATCCCCCCCAGTTCAATCCCAGTCCCTCCCAGTCCCTCCCAGTCCCTCCCAGTTCACTCACCCCCAGCGCCAGGGGGTCCCCCCAGATCAATCCCAGTCCCCCCCAGTCTGCCCCAGTATATCCCAGTCCCTCCCAGTTCACTCCCAGTCCCTCCCAGTTCACTCCCAGTCCCCCCCAGTCCCCCCAGTTCACTCCCAGTCCCTCCCAGTTCAATCCCAGTCCCCCCCAGTTCACTCCCAGTCCCCCCGAGTTCAATCCCAGTCCCTCCCAGTCCCCCCCAGTCCCTCCCAGTCCCTCCCAGTCCCTCCCAGTTCACTCCCAGTCCCCCCGAGTTCAATCCCAGTCCCTCCCAGTCCCTCCCAGTCCCTCCCAGTTCACTCACCCCCACCGCCAGGGGCTCCCCCCAGAGCTTTTTTTTGGGGAGGGGTCCTGGGGGTGGGGGAGGGGCGCTGGCCACGCCCCCTTGGCCCCCCGCCCCTCCCCCCGCCCCGGGCAGGACCCGCGTCAGCAGCAGCAGCTCCGCCATCTTGGAAAGGGGCGGGGCTTAGCCCGGGGGGCGGGGCTTGAAGGGGAAGGGGCGTGGCTTCAAGGGAAAGAGACTTAAAGGGGGCGGGGCTTAAATGGGAGGGGCGGGGCTTGAAGAGGAAGGGGCGTGGCTTTAAGGGAAAGAGGCTGGAAGTACGAGGGGCGGGGCTTAAAGGGGGCGTGGCTTAAATGGGAGGGGCGTGGCTTTAAGGATAAAGGTTTAAAGGGAAAGGGGCGGGGCTTTAAAGGGGAGGGGGCGTGGCTTAAAGAGCAAAGGGTTTAAAGGGAAAGGGGCGTGGCTTGAAGGGGGGCGTGGCTTTAAGGATAAAGGGTTAAAGGGGAAGGGGCGGGGCTTGAAGGGGAGGGGGCGGGGCTTAAGGGGGGAGGGGTCAGGAGACGCCCCCGCAGTGATTGGGGAGAGTTTGGCCACGCCCCCTATGGGAATTGGGTGAAAGGTTGGCCACGCCCACATTGTGATTTGGGTGAAAGGTTGGCCACGCCCACATCCCGGTTCGCTACCAGTCGCTCCCAGTGTGTCCCAGTTCAATCCCAGTCCCTCCCAGTTTGTCCCAGTCCCTTCCAATTCAATCCCAGTCCCCTCCCAGTTCACTCCCAGTTTGTCCCAGTCACTCCCAGTCCCTCCCAGTTTGTCCCAGTTCACTCCCAGTCCCTCCCAGTTCACTCCCAGTCCAATCCCAGTTCTTCCCAGTTCTTCCCAGTCCCTCTCAGTTCAATGCCAGTCCCTCCCAGTTCAATCCCAGTTTCTCCCAGTCCCTCCCAGTCCCCCCCAGTGCAATCGCAGTCTGTCCCAGTTCAATCCCAGTCCCTCCCAGTTCGTTCCAGTCCCTCCCAGTTTGATCCCAGTCCCCTCCCAGTTCACTCCCAGTGCCCCCCAGTTCACTCCCAGTCCCTCCCAGTTCAATCCCAGTCCATCCCAGTTCACTCCCAGTCCCTGCCAGTCCCTCCCAGTTTGTCCCAGTCCCTCCCAGTTCAATCACAGTCTGTCCCAGTTCACTCCCAGTCCAATCCCAGTTCTTCCCAGTTCATCCCAGTTCGATCGCAGTCCCTCCCAATCCCTCCCAGTTTGTCCCAGTCCCTCCCAGTTCACTCTCAGTCCCTCCCAGTTTGTCCCAGTCCCTCCCAGTCCCCCGCAGTGCAATCCCAGTCCCTCCCAGTTTGTCCCAGTCCCTCCCAGTCCCTCCCAGTTCAATCCCAGTCTCCCCCACTGCAATCGCAGTCTGTCCCAGTTCAATCCCAGTCCCTCCCAGTCGCCCCCAGTTCAATCCCAGTCTGTCCCAGTTCAATCCCAGTCCAATCCCAGTTCTTCCCAGTCCCTCCCAGTTCAATCCCAGTCCCTCCCAGTTGTCTCCCAGTCCCTCCCAGTCCCCCCCAGTTCTTCCCAGTTCAATCCCAGTCCGTCCCAGTTCAATCCCAGTCCTTCCCAGTTCAATCCCAGTCCAATCCCAGTTCTTCCCAGTCCCTCCCAGTTCGATCCCAGTCCCTCCCAGTTTGTCCCAGTCCCTCCCAGTCCCTCCCAGTCCCTCCCAGTTCACTCCCAGTTGGCCACGCCCCCATGGGAACTGTGTCAAAGGTTGGCCACGCCCACCCCGCTCCATATAAGGAGAGGGATCCGCCCCTCCCCCACCCCCGAAATTATCGATTTTTCAATTGATTTTTTGGGGGAAAATTTCTCAAATTTTGGGGCTAAAAAATCCAAAATTTTGGGTGAAAAATCCAAATTTTGGGGGAAAAAAATATTCCAAAATTTTGGGATAAAAAATCAGAATTTTGGCTGAAAAAATCCGAAATTTGGGCTAAAAAAATCAGAATTTTCAGGCTAAAAAATCCAAATTTTGGGCTAAAAAAATCCGAATTTTGGGCTGAAAAAATCGGAATTTTGGGCTAAAAAATCCGAATTTTGGGGCTGAAAATCCCAAAATTTAGGGGTTAAAAATCCGAATTTTGGGTGAAAAAAATCTGAATTTTGGGCTGAAAAAATCCGAATTTTGGGTGAAAAAATTCGGATTTTGGGCGGAAAAAATCTGAATTTTGGGCTAAAAAATTCCGAATTTTGGGGCGAAAAAAATCCGAATTTTGGGCGAAAATAATCCAAATTTTGGGTGAAAAAAAAAATCTGAATTTTGGGCTAAAAAAATCGAATTTTGGGCTAAAAAAATCTGAATTTTGGGCTAAAAAAATCCGAATTTTGGGGCTAAAAATCCCAAAATTTTGGGCTGAAAAAATTCGAATTTTGGGTGAAAAAAATCTGAATTTTGGGCTAAAAAAATCTGAATTTTGGGCTAAAAAAATCCGAATTTTGGGGCTAAAAATTCCAAAATTTTGGGCTGAAAAAATTCGAATTTTGGGCGAAAATAATCCAAATTTTGGGCTAAAAAAATCCGAATTTTGGGCTAAAAAAATCTGAATTTTGGGCTGAAAAAATACAAATTTGGGGTTAAAAATCCCAATTTTGGGCTAAAAAAATCCAAATTTTGGGCTAAAAAATTCGAATTTCTGGCTAAAAATCCCAAAATTTTGGGCTGAAAAAATTCGAATTTTGGGCTGAAAAAATCCGAATTTTGGGCTAAAAAAATCCAAATTTTGGGCTAAAAAAATCTGAATTTTGGGCTAAAAAAATCTGAATTTTGGGGTAAAAAAATCTAAATTTTGGGCGAAAATAATCCAAATTTTGGGCTAAAAAATCCGAATTTTGGGCTAAAAAAATCTGAATTTTGGGCTAAAAAAATTCGAATTTCTGGCTAAAAATCCCAAAATTTTGGGGTTAAAATTCCAATTTTTTCGCGTCCGACGTCGATTTTTTCGGAGAACAAATCCACGAGGAAATTTTGGGGTTAAAATTCTTTATTTGGGGGAAAATAAATTCTCAATTTTGGCTTCGAATGTTGAATTTTTTGGGGTTAAAAATCTCAATTTTTGATATAAAAATCCCAATTTTTGATATAAAATCCTAATTTTTGATATAAAAATCCCAATTTTTAATGGAAAAATTCCCCGATTTTTGGGGCTAAAAATCCCAATTTTAAAATTTTAGATTTTAAACCTAAAAATCTCAATTTCGGAGGTTAAAAAATAAAAATTTCGGGGCGAAAAATTTCGAATTTTTGGGCGAAAAATTTCGAATTTTTGGGCTAAAAATTTCGAATTTTGATGTTAAAAATTTGAATTTTTGGTCCCAAAAAATCTCAATTTTGGGTCTGAATTTATCATTTTCGGGGGAAAAATCTCTCGATTTTTTTGGGGCTAAAAATTCAATTTTCGGGACTAAAAAAATCTGAATTTTGGATTTAAAAATTAAAATTTTTGGGTCAAAAAATCTCAATTTTTGTGGTGGAGGTTTCTGGATTTTTTTGGGGCTAAAAATCCAAATTTTGGAGCTGAAATTTGGAATTTTTCTCGGAAAATTCCGAATTTTTGAATTAAAAATCCCAATTTTGGTCCAATTTTTGGTAAAAATCCCAATATTTTTGGGGCTAAAAATCCAAAATTTTGAGGCTAAAAAACACAAATTTTTTTTTTCCAAATCCGATTTTTTGGGTGAAAATCTCCCGATATTTTACGACCAAAAATCCGAATTTTTGACGTAAAAATCCCAATTTTTTCGTTAAAAATCCCAATTTTTTGGTTAAAAATCCCAATTTTTTGGTAAAAATCCCAATTTTTTCGTTAAAAATCCCAATTTTTTGGTAAAAATCCCAATTTTTTTTACAAAAATCTCCATTTTGGGTGAAAATTTCCCGATTTTTTGGGGCTAAAATCAGCGATTTTGGGGACTAAAAATCTGATTTTTTCACTAAAAAATGCGAATTTTTGACGTAAAAATCCCAATTTTTTTGTCCAAAAATCCCAATTTTTTGGTTAAAAATCCCAATTTTTTTGTCCAAAAATCCCAATTATTTTCCCTAAAAATCCCAATTTTTTCGTTAAAAATCCCAAATTTTTTTGTTAAAAATCCCAATTTTTTCGTTAAAAATCCCAATTTTTTCCCAATTTTTGTCCAAAACCGCCAAATTTTTGGTAGGAAATCCCAATTTTTTGGTAGAAAATCCCAATTTTTTTACAAAAATCTCAATTTTGGTGAAAATTTCCCGAATTTTTTGGGTCTAAAAGCAGCGATTTTGGGGACTAAAAATCCGATTTTTTTCACTTAAAAATGCGAATTTTTGACGTAAAAATCCCAATTTTTTTGGTAGAAAATCCCAATTTTTTTGTCCAAAAATCCCAATTTTTTTGTTAAAAATTCCAATTTTTTCGTTAAAAATCCCAATTTTTTCCCGATTTTTGTCCAAAAACGCCAAATTTTTGGTAGAAAATCCCAATTTTTTTACAAAAATCTCAATTTTGGGTGAAAATTTCCCGAATTTTTTTGGGGTTAAAAGCAGAGATTTTGGGGGACTAAAAATCCGATTTTTTTCACTTAAAAATGCGAATTTTTGACGTAAAAATCCCAATTTTTTTGGTCCAAAAATCCCAATTTTTTCGTTAAAAATCCCAATTTTTTTTTGTTAAAAATCCCAATTTTTTCGTTAAAAATCCCAATTTTTTCCCAATTTTTGTCCAAAACCGCCAAATTTTTTGTTAAAAATCCCAATTTTTCGTTAAAAATCCCAATTTTTTTGTTAAAAATCCCAATTTTTTGGTAGAAAATCCCAAATTTTTGGTAGAAAATCCCAATTTTTTGGTAGAAAATCCCAATTTTTTTACCAAAATCTCAATTTTGGGTGAAAATTTCCCGAATTTTTTGGGTCTAAAAGCAGAGATTTTGGGGACTAAAAATCCGATTTTTTTCACTTAAAAATGCGAATTTTTGACGTAAAAATCCCAATTTTTTTGGTCCAAAAATCCCAATTTTTTCGTTAAAAATCCCAATTTTTTGGTAGAAAATCCCAATTTTTTTTGTTAAAAATGCGAATTTTTTGGTAAAAAATCCCAATTTTTTTGTTAAAAATCCCAATTTTTTGGTAAAAATCCCAATTTTTTTGTTAAAAATCCCAATTTTTTTGTCCAAAAATCCCAATTATTTTCCCTAAAAATCCCAAATTTTTTTGTTAAAAACCGCCAAATTTTTTGTTAAAAATCCCAATTTTTCGTTAAAAATCCCAATTTTTTTCCAATTTTTGTCCAAAACCGCCAAATTTTTTGTTAAAAATCCCAATTTTTCGTTAAAAATCCCAATTTTTTTGTTAAAAATCCCAATTTTTTGGTAGAAAATCCCAAATTTTTGGTAGAAAATCCCAATTTTTTTGTTAAAAATCCCAATTTTTTGGTAGAAAATCCCAAATTTTTGGTAGAAAATCCCAATTTTTTGGTAGAAAATCCCAATTTTTTTTCCAAAAATCTCAATTTTTGGTGAAAATTTCCCGATTTTTTGGGGCTAAAAGCAGCAATTTTGGGGACTAGAAATCTGATTTTTTTTTTCACTTAAAAATGCAAATTTTTGACGTAAAAATCCCAATTTTTTTGGTAGAAAATCCCAATTATTTTCCCTAAAAATCCCAATTTTTTCGTTAAAAATCCCAAATTTTTTTGTTAAAAATCCCAATTTTTTCGTTAAAAATCCCAATTTTTTCCCAATTTTTGTCCAAAACCGCCAAATTTTTGGTAGGAAATCCCAATTTTTTGGTAGAAAATCCCAATTTTTTTACAAAAATCTCAATTTTGGTGAAAATTTCCCGAATTTTTTGGGTCTAAAAGCAGAGATTTTGGGGACTAAAAATCCGATTTTTTTCACTTAAAAATGCGAATTTTTGACGTAAAAATCCCAATTTTTTTGGTCCAAAAATCCCAATTTTTTTGTCCAAAAATCCCAATTATTTTCCCTAAAAATCCCAATTTTTTCGCTAAAAATCCCAATTTTTTCGTTAAAAGTCCCAATTTTTTCGTTAAAAATCCCAATTTTTTTCCAATTTTTGTCCAAAACCGCCAAATTTTTTGTTAAAAATCCCAATTTTTCGTTAAAAATCCCAATTTTTTTGTTAAAAATCCCAATTTTTTGGTAGAAAATCCCAAATTTTTGGTAGAAAATCCCAATTTTTTGGTAGAAAATCCCAATTTTTTTACAAAAATCTCAATTTTGGGTGAAAATTTCCCGAATTTTTTTGGGGTTAAAAGCAGAGATTTTGGGGGACTAAAAATCCGATTTTTTTCACTTAAAAATGCGAATTTTTGACGTAAAAATCCCAATTTTTTTGGTCCAAAAAACCCAATTTTTTCGTTAAAAATCCCAATTTTTTTTTGTTAAAAATCCCAATTTTTTCGTTAAAAATCCCAATTTTTTTCCAATTTTTGTCCAAAACCGCCAAATTTTTTGTTAAAAATCCCAATTTTTCGTTAAAAATCCCAATTTTTTTGTTAAAAATCCCAATTTTTTTGGTAGAAAATCCCAAATTTTTGGTAGAAAATCCCAATTTTTTGGTAGAAAATCCCAATTTTTTTACCAAAATCTCAATTTTGGGTGAAAATTTCCCGAATTTTTGGGTCTAAAAGCAGAGATTTTGGGAATTCCCCTCCCCCAGCACAGCCACCCGAGGTCCTCCCAAGGTGACGATGGCGGGAGGAGGCCAAATGACGTAAGCGGGGACGGCTGACGTCATCGGTGACGTCATCGGTGGGCGGGGCGCCTGCGAGGAGAGGAAAAAAAAAAAAAAAGTCAAAAATCGGCGAAATTCTCAATTTTTTGGGGGGAAAAATTCGGATTTTTGGGGTTAAAAAATGTGAATTTTCCGGGGAGGAAATGTGAATTTTGGGTTAAAAATGTGAATTTTGGGGGAAAATTTTGGGAATTTCAGTGGGGAAAAACGGAAATTTTGGCGGGAAAAATGGGAATTTTTGCGGGAAAAATCTGAATTTTTGGGACAAAGAAAGGGAATTTTGGCAAGAAAAAAAGCGATTTTTGGGGAATTTCGGCGGGAAATTTTGGGAATTTTGGCGGGAAAAATGGGAATTTTGGCAAGGAAAAATTGGGAATTTTTGCAGGAAAAATCCAAATTTTTGGGACAAAAAAAGGGAATTTTGGCAGGAAAAAAAGCAATTTTGGGGGGAATTTCGGCGGGAAATTTTGGGAATTTTGGCGCGAAAAATGGGATTTTGGTGGGAAATTTTGGGGAGTTTTTGGTGGGAAATTTTGGGAATTTTGGCGGGAAAAAGCAATTTTCAGCCAGAAAAACTGGGGAAATTTGGCGGGGGAAAAAAGGAATTTTGGTGGGAAAAATGGGAATTTTTGTGGGAAAAATCTGAATTTTTGGGAGAAAAAAAAGGGAATTTTGGGATTAAAAATGGGAATTTTGGCCAGAAAAAAACCCAAATTTTAAAAAAATTTCAGTGGGAAATTTTGGGAATTTTGGTGGGAAAAATCGGAATTTTTGGGACAAAAAAAAGGGAACTTGGAGATTAAAAATGGGAAATTTGGCCAGAAAAAAACCCAATTTTTAAAAAAATTTCAGTGGGAAAAAAAGGAAATTTTGGCGGGAAAAATGGGAATTTTGGCAGGGAAAAATCGGGAATATTTGTGGGAAAAATCAGAATTTTTGGGACAAAAAAAGGGAATTTTGGCAGGAAAAAAAGCAATTTTTGGGAATTTCGGTGGGAAATTTTGGGAATTTTGGCGGGAAATTTTGGCGGGAAATTTCGGGACCTACCTGGAGCGGGGGAGGGGCGCAGGAATTCCTGGAATGACCTTTGGAATGACCTTTGGAATGACCTTTGGAGTGACCTTTGGAGTGACCTTTGGAGTGACCTCGGCGGCGACAGCAGCGACACAGGCGAGCCATGGCCCAGGGATCTGCGGAAATTTGGGGAAAATTTGGGGAAATTTGGGGAAATTTGGGGAAAAATTGGGGAAAATAGAAAAAAAAATGGAGAAAAATGGCAAAGAATGAGCTCAGAATTGCCCAAAATGGCCCAAAAATGACCAAAAAATGATCCAGAAAGTCTCAAATTAGCCAAAAAATTACCCCAAAATGACCCAAAATGGCCAAAAAAATCCCCAAAATGACCCAAAATGAGCCCGATATGGAAAAAACCCCAAAAATGACATCAAAAAATGGCCTGAAATGACCCTAAAGAACCCAAAATGGCCCAAATGACTCCAAAATTACTGAAAAAACCCAAAAATGTCCCTAAAGAACCCAAAATTGCCCAAAATGTTTTAAAAAAAACCCAAAAATGAGCCCAAAATGGAGCAAAAATGACCCCAAAATGGCTTAAAATTACATTAAAAAACTCAGTAGGACTTAGAATGGCCCAAAAAACCCAAAATGGCCCAAAAATCCAAAAAAATGACCTGAAATGGCCAAAAAAAACCCTAAAATGTCCCAAAATCCCCAAAAAATGAACTCAGAATGGCAAAAAAACCCCAAAAATGACCCAAAATGACCCAAAAAATACCCAGAATGGCCCAAAATTATCCCAAAATTACCCTAAAGAACCAAAAAAAAAAGCTAAAATAAAAAAAATTTTCCAAAATCTCCCCGAATTGTCCCCAAAATCCCTCAAAAAATCCCGAAAATGTCCCAAATCTCCCAAATTCCTCCCAAAAAATCTCTAAAATTCCCCAAAATCACTCAAATCCCCCAAAATCCCCTCCGGAATTTCTCCAAATGCCCCCAAATTCCCAAAAATTTCCCTAAAAAATTCCCAAAATTTCCTCAAAATTTCATCCCAAACTCCTCCCACCCCTCCCCCCATCCCAAATCCCCCCCAAAATCCCCAAAAATTCCCCAAAATTCCTCCAAAAAATGCCCAAAATTTTCCCAAATCCACCCCAAAAAATCCCTAAAATTTCCCAAATCGCCCCAAAAGCACCAAAAATTCCTCAAAATTCCCCAAAAGTCAAAAAAATTCCTCAAAATTCCCCAAAATTAACTCCAAATCCTCCTAAAAATCCTTTTAAAATCCCCCCCAAATCTCCCAAAATCTCCCAAATCCTCCTAAAAAATCCCAAAAATCTCCCAAATTCCCCAAAATCTCCTCTGAAAATCCAAAAAAAAAAAAATCCCCCAAACCCCTCCCGCCCCTCCCCCACCCGGAAAATCCTCAAAATTTCCTCCAAAATTTAAGGAAAAAAAAAAAAAACAACCCTAAAAATTCCATAAATTTCCTCTAAAGTTCCCAAAAAAAAAAACCCAAATCCCTCCCGCCCCTCCCCCACCCCAAATTCCTCCCAAAAATCTCAAAAATTAAAAAAAAAAAAATTCCATCCCAACTCCCCCGCCCCCCGAAAATCCCCAAAATTTAAAAAAAATCCCCAAAAAGTCCCTAAAAAAATCCTTAAAAATACCCCAAAAATCGCGGAAAATCTTCCAAAAAATCCCAAAAAATTCCATCCCAACCCCCCCGCCCCTCCCCCACCCCAAATTCCCAAAAATTCCTCAAAATTCCCTAAAAATAAAAAAAAATCCACAAAACCCCCTCCAAAAATCCCTAAAAATCACCAAAAAATCCCTTAAAAATCCCCAAAATATCCCGAAAATCCCCAAAAATTCCCCCAAAAATTCCCCAAAAATTCCACCCCCAACCCCCCGCCCCTCCCCCACCCCAAACCCCCAAAATTCAAAAAAAATTCCCCAAAAAATCCCCAAAAAAATCCCAAAAAAATCCCCCAAATTCCCCAAAAAAAATCCCCCAAAATCCCTTAAAAAAATCCCAAAAATCCCCAAAAAAATCCCAAAAAATCCCCAAAAATTCCACCCGAACCCCTCCGCCCCTCCCCCACCCCAAACCCCCAAAATTCCCCAAAATTTCCCCAAAAAATCCCCGAAGAATGTCCCCAAAAATAAAAAAAAAACACAAAATCCCCCCCCAAAACCTCCAAAAATCAAAAAAAATTCCCCAAAAAATCAAAAAAAATAAAAAAAAATTCCACCCCAACCCCCCCGCCCCTCCCCCACCCCAAACACCCAGAATTCCCCAAAAACTCCCAAAAATTCAAAAAAAATCCCAAAAAATCCCAAAAAAATTCCCCAAAAATTCCACCCCAACCCCCCCGCCCCTCCCCCACCCCAAACCCCCAAAATTCCCTAAAAATTAAAAAAAAAATCCCAAAAAAATCCCCCAAATTCCCCCAAAAAATCCCCCAAAATCCCCAAAATCCCTTAAAAACATCCCAAAAAAATCCCAAAAAATTCCACCCCAACCCCCCGCCCCTCCCCCACCCCAAACCCCCCAAAATTCCCAAAAACTTTTTAAAATTCCCAAAAAATTCCCCAAAAAAATCCCCAAAAAATCCCAAAAAAATCCCCCAAATTCCCCAAACAAATCCCCCAAAATCCCTTAAAAAAATCCCAAAAAATTCCCCAAAAAAATCCCAAAAATTTCCCAAAAATTCCACCCCAACCCCCCCGCCCCTCCCCCACCCCAAACCCCCAAAATTCCCTAAAAATTTTTAAAAAATCCCAAAAAAAGCCCCAAAAATCCCCCAAAATCCCCCCAAAAAAACCCCAAAATCCCTTAAAAAAATCCCAAAAAAATCCCCAAAAAATCCCAAAAATTCCCAAAATATTCCACCCCAACCCCCCCGCCCCTTCCCCACCCCAAACACCCAGAATTCCCAAAAAATTCCCAAAAAATTTAAAAAAATAAAAAAAAATCTCCCCAAAAATCCCTAAAACTTTAAAAAAACCCCAAGAATAAAATAAAAAACCCAAAAAATCCCCAAAAATTCCACCCCAACCCCCCCGCCCCTCCCCCACCCCAAACACCCAAAATTCCCTAAAAATTCCCCCAAAAAATAAAAAAAATAGCCAAAAAATCCCCCAAATTCCCCCAAAAAATCCCCCAAAATCCCCAAAATCCCTTAAAAAAATCCCAAAAAATCCCCAAAAAATTCCCCAAAAATTCCACCCCAACCCCCCCGCCCCTCCCCCACCCCAAACCCCCAGAATTCCCCAAAAATTCCCAAAAATTAAAACAAAAATCCTAAAAAAATCCCAAAAATGCCTCCAAAAATGCCTCCAAAAATCCCTAAAATCCCCAAAAAAATCCCCAAAAATCCCAAAAAAATTCCCAAAAAATTCCACCCCAACCCCCCCGCCCCTCCCCCACCCCAAACCCCCAAAATTCCCTAAAAATTCCCCCAAAAAATAAAAAAAATAGCCAAAAAATCCCCCAAATTCCCCCAAAAAATCCCCCAAAATCCCCAAAATCCCTTAAAAAAATCCCAAAAAATCCCCAAAAAATTCCCCAAAAATTCCACCCCAACCCCCCCGCCCCTCCCCCACCCCAAACCCCCAGAATTCCCCAAAATTAAAAAAAAATTCCCTAAAAATCCCTTAAAAATCCCTAAAATCCCTCCAAAAAACCCTAAAAAATCCCAAAAATCCCCAAAAAATTCCAAAAAAATTCCACCCCAACCCCCCGCCCCTCCCCCACCCCAAACCCCCAAAATTCCCTAAAAATTAAAAAAAAAATCCCAAAAAAATCCCCAAAAAATCCCCCAAAATCCCCCCAAAAAAACCCCAAAATCCCTTAAAAAAATCCCAAAAAAATCCCAAAAAAATCCCAAAAAAAATCCCCAAAAAATCCCAAAAATTCCCAAAATATTCCACCCCAACCCCCCGCCCCTCCCCCACCCCAAACCCCCAGAATTCCCTAAAAATTCCCAAAAATTAAAACAAAAATCCTAAAAAAATCTCAAAAATGCCTCCAAAAATCCAAAAAAAATCCCTAAAATCCCCAAAAAAATCCCCAAAAAATCCCAAAAATTCCCAAAATATTCCACCCCAACCCCCCGCCCCTCCCCCACCCCAAACCCCCAGAATTCCCTAAAAATTCCCAAAAATTAAAACAAAAATCCTAAAAAAATCTCAAAAATGCCTCCAAAAATCCAAAAAAAATCCCTAAAATCCCCAAAAAAATCCCCAAAAATCCCCAAAAAATTCCCCAAAATTCCACCCCAACCCCCCCGCCCCTCCCCCACCCCAAACCCCCAAAATTCCCCCAAAATTTCCCCAAAATTCCCAAATTTTCTTTCCCCGAACCTGAGTAGTTTGGTCCCAAATTCTTCCTCGATCTTTTTTGGGATTTTTTGGGGGCGTGGCCTCATTTTTTTTTTTAAAAAAAGGACGCTGTGGGCGTGGCCTGATGACGTCACCACCCCCAAACCCCTTCATTTCCCACCGCGGTGACGTCACCGGCGAAGCCGAAAACTTTAATTAAAATTTTAATTAAAGCTTCGAATGCTTTAATTAAATCCCCAAAATTTAGGTCAAGCCTAAAAAAAAAAAAAACCCCAAAACCTGTCCGGCTGGTTGATGACGTCATCGAGCCCAAATTTTTTTTGGGGGGGGGAAACCGAACCCTAAAATTTGAAGGGCGAGGCTCTAATAGGGGAAATACGGTAGAGGTGACGTCATCGGGAGGGGAGGCCCAAAAAATTTGGGATTTTAGCCGAAAAATTTGGGGTTTAAGCCAAAAAATTTGGGATTTTAGCCTAAAAATTTGGGGATTTTATCCCAAAATTGGCTCGGGAACCCCAAAATTTGGGAATTGAGCCAAAAAATTTGGGATTTGAGCCTAAAATTTGGGATTTAGACTCAAAATTTTGGGGATTGAACCCCAAAATTCGGGGATTTTACCCCAAAATTTGGGGATTTTACCCCAAAATTTGGAGTTTGGACCTAAAATTTGGGATTTAGACTCAAAATTTTGGGGATTTGACCCCAAAATTCGGGAATTGGACCCCAAAATTTGGGATGTGGACTCAAAATTTCGGGGATTGAGCCCCAAAAATTTGGGATTTGAGCCTAAAAATTTGGGGATTTTATCCCAAAATTGGCTCGGGAACCCCAAAATTTGGAATTGAGCCAAAAATTCGGGAATTGAGCCCCAAAATTCGGGATTTAGACCCCAAAAATTTGGGAATTTACCCCAAAAATTCGGGAATTCGACCCAAAATTTGGGATTTAGACACAAAATTTGAGGATTTGACCCAAAAATTTGGGGATTTAGACTCAAAATTTGGGGATTTGACCCCAAAATTCGGGAATTGGACCCCAAAATTTGGGATGTGGACTCAAAATTTGGGGTTTGGACCCAAAAATTTGGGATTTGAGCCTAAAAATTTGGGGATTTTATCCCAAAATTGGCTCGGGAACCCCAAAATTTGGGAATTGAGCCAAAAATTCGGGAATTGAGCCTAAAATTCGGGATTTAGACCCCAAAAATTTGGGAATTTATCCCAAAAATTCGGGAATTAGACCCAAAATTTGGGATTTAGACACAAAATTTGAGGATTTGACCCAAAAATTTGGGGATTTAGACTCAAAATTTGGGGATTTGACCCCAAAATTCGGGAATTGGACCCCAAAATTTGGGATGTGGACTCAAAATTTGGGGTTTGGACCCAAAAATTTGGGATTTGAGCCGAAAAATTTGGGGATTTTATCCCAAAATTGGCTCGGGAACCCCAAAATTTGGGAATTGAGCCAAAAATTCGGGAATTGAGCCTAAAATTCGGGGATTGAGCCCAAAAATTTCGGATCGAACCCTAAAATTTGGGAATTGAGCCCCAAAATTTGGGAATAGATACCCAAAATTTGGGGTTTGGAGCCCAAAATTCGGGGACTGACCCCAAAAATTTGGGATTTAGACCCAAAAATTTGGAAATTGAGCCCCAAAATCAACTCGGGAACCCCAAAATTTGGGAATTTAGCCAAAAAATTTGGGATTTTAGCCTAAAAATTCGGGAATCGAGCACCAAAAATTAGGGAATTGAGGCCCAAATTTGGGGGCGCGGCTCTAATAGGGGAAATACGGTAGAGGTGACGTCATCGGGAGGGGGAATTGGGGAGGGGAGGCCCAAAAATTTGGGATTTTAGCCAAAAAATTTGGGATTTAGACTCAAAATTTGGGATTTGGGCCTAAAATTTGGGATTTAGACTCAAAATTTTGGGGATTGAACCCCAAAATTCGGGGATTTGACCCCAAAATTTTGGGTTTGGAGCCCAAAATTTGGGGTTTGGACCCAAAAATTTTGGATTTTAGCTGAAAAATTTGGGGTTTGGACCTAAAATTTGGGATTTTGCCCCAAAATTTGGGGATTCGATCCTAAAATTCGGGGATTGAGCCCCAAAATTTGGGCATTTAAACTCAAAATTCGGCTCGGGAACCCCAAAATTTGGGAATTGAGACCCAAAATTTGGGGATTTAGACTCAAAATTCGGGAATTGGACCCCAAAAATTAGGGATTTAGACCCAAAAATTTGGAAATTGAGCCCAAAAATCAACTCGGGAACCCCAAAATTTGGGTATTGAGGCTAAATTTTTGGGATTTTAGCCTAAAATTCGGGAATTGAGCCCCAAAATTTTGAGGATTTAGACCCAAAATTTGGGGATTTACCCCAAAAATTTGGGAATTGGACCCCAAAAATTTGGGAATTTACCCCAAAAATTTGGGGTTTAGACTCAAAATTGGGGGGGGTTTCCCCAAAAATTTGGAAATTCACCCCAAAAATTCAGGCTTTAGACTCAAAATTCGGGAATTTTACCCCAAAAATTTGGGATTTTTCAAAAAAAATTTGGGAATTGGACCCCAAAAATTCGAGATTTAGACTCAAAATTTGAGGGTTTTGTCCCAAAATTTTGGGGATTTTTCCCCAAAAATTTGGGACTTACCCCAAAAATTCAGGGATTTTACCCCAAAAATTTGGGATTTACCCCAAAAATTTGGGGATTTACCCCAAAAATTCAGGATTGAGACTCAAAATTTGGGATTTTTCCCCAAAAATTTAGGCATTTACCCCAAAAATTTTAGATTTAGACTCAAAATTCGGGGATTTCACCCCAAGAATTCGGGGATTTTTCCCCAAAAATTCGGGAATTGGACCCCAAAAATTCGAAATTTGGACCCAAAATTTGAGGGTTTTGTCCCAAAATTTTGGGGATTTTTCCCCAAAAATTTGGGACTTACCCCAAAAATTCAGGGATTTTACCCCAAAAATTTGGGATTTACCCCAAAAATTTGGGGATTTACCCCAAAAATTCAGGATTTACACCCAAAATTTGGGGATTTACCCCAAAAATTTGGGAATTTACCCAAAAAAATTGGGAATTCACCCCAAAAATTCAGGATTGAGACTCAAAATTAGGGGATTTTGTCCCAAAAATTTGGGAATTTGCCCCAAAAATTTCGGGATTTAGACTCAAAATTTGGGGATTTTGTCCCAAATAATTCGGGGATTTTACCCCAAAAATTTGGGATTTACACTCAAAATTTGGGGATTTTATCCCAAAAATTCAGGATTTAGACTCAAAATTTGGGAATTTATCCCAAAAATTCGGGAATTGGACCCAAAATTTGGGATTCGGACTCAAAATTTGGGGATTTTGTCCCAAAAATTTGGGGATTTTTCCCCAAAAATTTGGGAATTCACGCCAAAAATTCAGGATTTAGACTAAAAATTTGGGATTTACCCCAAAAATTTGGAAATTCACCCCAAAAATTCAGGATTTCGACTCAAAATTTGGGGATTTTCCCCCCAAAATTTGGGAATTGTGCCCCACCCCCCCCGATCCCTATGACGTCATTTCCCCTCCCCACTATGACGTCATCGAACCCCTCCCCCATCACCCCAACCCCCAATCCCCTATGACGTCATCCCCCACGCTATGACGTCATCAACCCCTCCCCCACCTCCCCCCAAACCCCTGGGATCTCCTACCAAAATGACGTCACCAGCCTCATTTGCATAAAACTAATTTGCATACCCACCGCTTCCACCGCCACCGCTCATTTGCATATCCTCATTAGCATAAACCTCATTTGCATATCGACACCTCCCCCCCGGAAAAAACAACCAATCACAGCCTCCGTCTCATTTGCATGTTCATTTACATATTGGCACAATTAACTCCATTCGTTATGGCACGTCCGCGCGGCTCATTTGCATACGGGCGCTCATTTGCATACAGCGGTTCGTTTACATGGTTGGGTGTGTCTAAATGAAGGTGCTCATTTGCATACGGTGCTCATTTGCATGCGCCTCATTTGCATGCCCCGCGCCGCTCGTTGGCGTCCCCGCCCTCATTTGCATCTTCATTTGCATATTGCTGCGCGATTGGGTGAGACTTGTGCGGCTGTGGTGGTGCTCATTTGCATATCGTCTATGTACAGCTAATTTACATGTTAATGAACCCTCTCGGCGGCGCTCATTTCCATCTCATTTGCATATCGGCGTCCGTTTGCAGTCCTTATTTACACGGCCTTCATTTGCATATCGCCCTCATTTGCATATCGCCCTCATTTAAATATCTTCTTCATTTACATATCGTCCTCATTTGCATCTCCACGCCTCTCATTTGCATATCCACATATCTCATTTGCATATCCCCGCCCCTCATTTGCATAAAACGCTGTCGGGAGTTCGCATTCCTCCTCGCTCATTTACATATTGCTCATTTGCATACAGCTCATTTGCATATGCGCACGCTCTCACACTAGGGGGAGGTTTGAGCTCAAATTTGGGGAATTTTGGCCAAAAAATTTTGGGTTTTTTTCACCAAATTTTGGGGAATTTTAGCCCAAAATTTTTGGGTTTTTTTACCGAATTTTTTTGAGTTTTTTACCAAAATTTTTTTGGTTTTTTAACCAAAATTTTTGGAGTTTTTACCAAAATTTTTGGGTTTTTTAACCGAAATTTTTGGAGTTTTTTACCAAATTTTTTTGAGCTTTTTACCAAAATTTTTTGGGTTTTTTAACTAAATTTTGGGGAATTTTAGCCCAAAATTTTTGGGATTTTTGACAAAAATTTTTTAAATTTTTTACCAAATTTTTTTGAGTTTTTAACCAAAATTTTTTGGGGTTTTTTACCAAAATTTTTGGAGTTTTTTAACCAAAATTTTTGGGGTTTTTTACCAAATTTTTTGGGGTTTTTTAACCAAAATTTTTGGAGTTTTTTACCAAAATTTTTGGGGTTTTTTAACCAAAATTTTTTGGGATTTTTACCAAAATTTTTTTTGTTTTTTACCAAATTTTTTGGGTTTTTTAACCAAAAATTTTGGGTTTTTTTCACCAAATTTTGGGGAATTTTAGCCCAAAATTTTTGGGTTTTTTTACAAAAATTTTTGGAGTTTTTTACCAAATTTTTTTGAGTTTTTTATCAAATTTTTTTTAGTTTTTTACCAAAATTTTTGGGTTTTTTTAATCAAAATTTTTTGGGTTTTTTTACCAAAATTTTCTGGTTTTTAACCAAATTTTGGGGAATTCTAGCCCAAAATTTTTGGGTTTTTTAACCGAAATTTTTGGAATTTTTTACCAAAATATTTGGGGTTTTTTACCAACATTTTGGGGGTTTCTTACCAAAATTTTTGGAGATTTTAACCTAAATTTTTGGAATTTTTTCCCAAAATTTTTGGGGATTTTTCCCCCCAAATTTTATGACTTTCCTCCCAAATTTTGGCAAATTTTCCCCCAAATTTTTAGGATTTTTTCCCAAATTTTTGAGATTTTTTTCCCCCAAATTTTGGCAGATTTTTTCCCAAATTTTAGGACTTTTTTTCCCCCAAATTTGGGAATTTCTCCCCAAAATTTTAAGACTTTTCCCCCAAATTTTGACATTTCTCCCCAAATTTTTTGGGACTTTTTTTCCCAAATTTTGGCAATTTTTCCCACAAATTTTTAGGATTTTTTCCCAAAATTTTGGTAGATTTTATCCCAAATTCTTTGGGATATTTTCCCCCAAATTTGGGAATTTCCCCCCAAAAGTTTATTACTTTTTCCCCCAAATTTTGGCAATTTCTCCCCAAATTTTTTGGGACTTTTTTCCCCAAATTTTGACAAATTTTCCCCCAAATTTTTAGGATTTTTCCCCAAATTTAGGCGAATTTTTCCCAAATTTTTTGGGGATATTTTCCCCCAAATTTTTAGGATTTTTTCCCAAACTTTTGGCAAATTTTCCCCCAAATTTTTAGGATTTTTTCCCCAAATTTAGGCGAATTTTTCCCAAATTTTTTGGGCTATTTTCCCCCAAATTTTGACTTTTTCCCCAAATTTTTTGGGATTTTTTTCCCCCAAATTTGGGCATTTCCCCCCAAAATTTTTTGGGGGTGGGGGGAGGGGCCATGCAGGATTGGGGGGGAGGGGCTTGAGGAGGGGGAGGGGCTTAGGGTCCCCCCCGGGGGGGTTATTGCAAGGGGGGGGCCCTGGGAGGGGTCAAAGGTCACTCAGGGGTCACTCAGGGGTCACTCAGAGGTCACTCAGGGGTCAAAGGTCACTCAGAAGTCACTCAGAGGTCACTCTGGGGTCACTCAGAGGTCACTCAGGGTCACCCAGAGGTCAAAGGTCACTCAGGTCACTCAAGGGTCACTAAGGGGTCAAAGGTCACTCAGAGATCACTCAGGAATCACAAAGAGGTCAAAGGTCATTCTGGGGTCACTCAGGGGTCAAAGGTCACTCAGGGTTCAGAGGTCACTCAGGAATCACAAAGAGGTCAAAGGTCACTCAGGGTCACTCAGAAATCACAAAGAGGTCAAAGGTCACTCTGGGGTCACTCAAGGGTCCCTCAAGGGTCACTCAGGGGTCAAAGGTCACTCAGGGGTCACTCGGGGGTCACTCAGGGGTCACTCAGGGGTCAAAGGTCACTGGGGTCACTCGGGTCAAAGGTCACTCGGGGGTCACTTGGGGGTCACTCAGAAATCACAAAGAGGTCAAAGGTCACTCGGGGGTCACTCAGGGGTCAAAGGTCACTCGGGGGTCACTCGGGGGTCAAAGGTCACTCGGGGGTCACTCAGGGGTCAAAGGTCACTCAGGGGTCACTCAGGGGTCAAAGGTCACTCAGGGGTCACTCAGGGGTCACTCAGGGGTCAAAGGTCACTCAGAGGTCACTCAGGGGTCACTCCGGGGTCACTCGGGGGTCACTCAGGGGTCAAAGGTCACTCAGATCACTCAGCGGTCAAAGGTCAGGTCACTCAGGGGTCAAAGGTCACTCAGGAATCACTAAGAGGTCAAAGGTCACTCTGGGGTCACTCAAAGGTCACTCAGGTCAGAGGTCACTCAAGGGTCACTCAGGGGTCAAAGGTCACTCAGAGATCACTCAGGAATCACAAAGAGGTCAAAGGTCACTCAGGGTCACTCAGAAGTCACTCTGGGGTCACTCAGGGGTCAAAGGTCACTCAGGGTCACTCAGAAATCACAAAGAGGTCAAAGGTCACTCGGGGGTCACTCAGGGGTCAAAGGTCACTCTGAGGTCACCCATGGGTCAAAGGTCAATCGGGTCACTCAGGGTCACTCAGAGGTCACTCAGGGTCATTCAGAGGTCACTCGGGGGTCACTCAAAGGTCAAAGGTCACTCAGGGGTCACTCAGGGGTCACTCGGGGGTCACTCAGGGGTCACCCAGGGGTCAAAGGTCACTCAGGCTCACTCAGAGGTCACTCAGGAATCACAAAGAGGTCAAAGGTCACTCTGGGGTCACTCAGGGGTCAAAGGTCACTCAGAGGTCACTCTGGGGTCACCCAGGGGTCACTCAGGGTCACTCAGAAATCACAAAGAGGTCAAAGGTCACTCGGGGGTCACTCAAGGGTCCCTCAAGGGTCCCTCAGGGGTCAAAGGTCACTCAGAGGTCACTCGGGGGTCAAAGGTCACTCTGGGGTCACTCAGGGGTCAAAGGTCACTCAGGGGTCACTCAGGGGTCAAAGATCACTCAGGGGTCAAAGGTCACTCGGGGGTCACTCGGGGGTCACTCAGGGGTCAAAGGTCACTCGGGGGTCACTCGGGGGTCAAATGTCACTCAGAGGTCACTCGGGGGTCACTCAGGGGTCAAAGGTCACTCTGGGGTCACTCGGGGGTCACTCAGGGGTCACTCAGGGGTCAAAGGTCACTCTGGGGTCACTCAGGGGTCAAAGGTCACTCGGGGGTCACTCAGGGGTCAAAGGTCACTCGGCCACCTGGACTCCTCCGCAGTTCTCTTTGCTCTCCGAAGTGATGGCCAAATACTCCGAGCTGGGGGGAGGGGCCAGAGTCAGAGTGGGCGTGGCCTCAAGGGCGAGGCCATGCCCCCTCTGACCACACCCACACTAGACCACGCCCCCAAGAGAACCACGCCCACGTCCCGTTCCTATTTTTCTTTTTTTTGCCCCAATTTTTCCCAATTTTTTTTCCAAAAATTTCTCCATTTTTCCCCAGAATTTTTCCATTTCCCCCCAAATTTTCCACATTTTTTTCCCCAAAATCTTCCCAATTTTTCCCCAAAAATTTTTTTATTTTTTTTCCAAAATTTTCCCCCTTTTTCCCCCATAGGTTTCCCATTTCTTCCCCAAATTTTTCCCATTTCTTTCCAAAATTTTCCCCATTTCCCCCAAAATTTTCCCATTTTTTCAGCCAAAGTTATCCCCATTTTTCCCAAATTTTTCGCATTTTTCCCCCAAATTTTCCACATTTTTTCTCTAAAATTTTCCCATTTTCCCCCCAAATTTTCCCCATTTTTCCCCAAATTTTCTACATTTTACCCCACATTTTCCCCATTTTCCTTCAAATTTTCCACTTTTTTCCTTGCAATTTTTCCATTTTTTTCCCAAATTTTCCACTTCTTTTTTCCCCAAATTTTTCCCCATTTTCCCCAAAGTTTTCCACATTTTCCCCCAAAATTTTCCCCATTTTTTTCTAAAATTTTCCCCATTTTTCCCCAAATATTTCCCATTTTTTCCCAAAATTTCCCACATTTTTCCCCAAATTTTCCCCATTTTCCCTCCAATTTTCCACTTTTTTCCCTGCCATTTTTCCTTTTTTTTCCCAAATTTTCCACTTTTTTTTCCCCCAAATGTTTCCCATTTTCCCCCCAAATTTTCTACATTTTTCCCCAAACTTTTCCACATTTTTTCCCCAAAGTTTTCCCCATTTTTCCCCAAATTTTCTGCTTTTTTCTCCACAATTTTTCCATTTTTTCCCTAAAATTTTCCCAATTTTCCCCCAAAATTTTCCCCAATTTTCCCAAAAATTTCCCCATTTTTCCCCAAATTTTCCGCATTTTTTCCCGCCAATTTTTCCATTTTTCCCCCAAATTTTCTGCTTTTTTCTCCACAATTTTTCCATTTTTTTCCCCGAAATTTTCCTCATTTTCCCCCCAAAATTTTCCCCATTTTCCCCCAATTTTTTGCATTTTTTTCCCCCCAAATTTTCCCCAATTTTCCCCCAAACTCCACCCAAAATTTTAGGCCACGCCCCTCCTGACCCCACCCAACTTAGGCCATGCCCCCAAACCCAAACCACGCCCACTTCCCCCCATTTTTTCCCCAGTTTTTCCCAATTTTTTCCCATTTTCCCCAAAATTTTCCCCAAAATTCCATCCCAAAATTTAGGCCATGCCCCTCGCGACCACACCCCTTTAAGCCACGCCCCCAAACCCAAACCACGCCCACTTCCCATCCCAATTTCCCCATTTTCCCCCAATTTTTCCACATTTTTTTCCATTTTCCCCCCAAATTTTTCCCATTTTCCCCCAAACTCCGCCCCAAAATTTAGGCCACGCCCCTTCCCGACCACACCCCTTTAAGCCACGCCCCCAAACCCCAAACCACGCCCAATTTTCCCCATTTTTCCCCCAATTTTTCACCATTTCCCCCCAAATTTTCCCCAAATTTTTCCCCATTTTCCCAGAACTCCATCGAAAAATTAGGCCACACCCCTTCCTGACCACACCCCTTTAAGCCACGCCCCCAACCCCCAAACCACGCCCATTTCCCCTCATTTTCCCCCAATTTTTCTCTAATTTCCCCAAAATTTTCCCAAATTTCCCCCAAATTTCCGTCATTTCCCCCAAAACTCCGCCCCCAAACCCCACCCCGCCCTTTTTAGACCACGCCCACTGAGGCCACGCCCACAAATACAAACCACGCCCACTTCCATCCCAATTTCCCCTATTTCACCCATTTTTTCCCCAAAAATTTCCCTATTTTCCCCCAAATTTTCCACATTTTCCCCCAAAATTTTCCACATTTTTTCTCCAACTTTTTCCCCATTTTCCCCAAATTTTCCACATTTTTTCTTTCTAAATTTTTCATTTTTTCCCCATATCTTCCACATTTTTTCCCCAAAATTTTTTCCCATTTTTCCCCAAATTTTCCCCCAAATTCCACTCCCAAAATAGGCCACACCCCCAAACTCAAACCACGCCCACTTTCCATCCCAATTTTCCCATTTTTTCCCAATTTTTCCATTTTTTTCCCCAGTTTTTTCCCCAATTTTCCCCCCAATTTTTCCCGTTTTTCCCCAAATTTCCCCCAAACTCCGCCCAAAAATTTAGGCCACACCCCTTCCTGACCACACCCCTTTAAGCCACGCCCCTAAATCCAAACCACGCCCATTTCCCCACATTTTTTCCCCAATTCTTTCCATTTTTTCCCCAAATTTTCCCCAAAATTTTCCCCCTTTTCCCAGAATTCTATCAAGAAATTAGGCCACGCCCCTTCCTGACCACGCCCCTTTAAGCCACGCCCCCAACCCCCAAACCACGCCCAATTTTCCCCATTTTCCCCCAATTTTTCCACATTTTTCCCCAGATTTTCCCCAAATTTTTCCCCATTTTCCCAGAACTCCATAAAAAAAAGGCCACGCCCCTTCCTGACCACACCCCTTTTAGCCACGCCCACAACCCCCAAACCACGCCCAATTTTCCCCATTTTCCCCAATTTTTCCACATTTTTTCCCAGAATTTTCCCATTTTTCCCCCAATTTTCCCCCATTCCCCCCAAAACTCCGCCCCCAAACCCCACCCCGCCCCTTTTGGACCACGCCCACCGAGGCCACGCCCACTCACGCGCTGTCGGGGGGCGGGGCCGCCGCCGCCACTTTCCGGTAGCAGTAAAGCATTTCCGCCGCCAGCCAAAGCGTCAGCACCACGATCAGGACGTACATCAGGATTTCCGACACGATGGATGCCAAATCCCGCCGGGCTGGGGGCGTGGTCGAGGTCAAAGGTCAGCTGGCCACGCCCCTCGCCCCAAAAATTTTAAAAAACCCCGAAAAAATCGGAAAAATCCCCGAAAAAATGTGATTTTTTTGGGCAAACCACGCCCATTTTAGCTCAAAACGCTATGTTTTAGCTCAAGCCACGCCCATTTTTGCTCAAACCACGCCCACTTTAGAGATTAGGGAGGGGCCATGTCCCTCACCCCAAAAAAACCCAAAAAACCCCCCAAAAAATTTTTAAAAATAAAAAAAAAAGTGATTTTTTTAGGGCAAACCACGCCCATTTTTGTGTCAGTTTAAGGTCAAGCCACGCCCATTTCATCCTAAGCCACGCCCATTTTAAAGAATTGGGGGAGGGGATCACCCGGCCACGCCTCTCATCCCAAAAAAACCCAAAAATCCCCAAAAATCCCCCAAAAATTTGATTTTTTTAAGGCAAACCACACCCATTTTAGCTCAAATCGCTATGGTTTTAGCTCAAGCCACGCCCATTTTTGCTCAAGCCACGCCCATTTTAGAGATTAGGGAGGGGCCATGTCCCTCACCCCAAAAAAACCCAAAAAACCCCCCAAAAAATTTTTAAAAAATCCGAAAAAATGCGATTTTTTTAGGGCAAACCACGCCCATTTTTGTGTCAGTTTAAGTTCAAGCCACGCCCATTTCATCCTAAGCCACGCCCATTTTAAAGAATTGGGGAGAGGGTCAGCTGGCCACGCCCCTCACCCCCAAAAAACCCCAAAATCCCAAAAAAAATCCCCCAAAAAATGGATTTTTTCAGAGCTAACCACGCCCATTTTAGCTCAAAATGCTTTGGTTTTAGCTCAAGCCACGCCCATTTTTGCTCAAGCCACGCCCATTTTGAGGTTTTGGGGGAGGGGATCAGCTGGCCACGCCCCTCGCCCCAAAAAACAAAAAAAATCCCCAAAAAACCCCGAAAAAAATCGACTTTTTTAGAGCAAACCAAGTCCATTTTAGCTCAAATCGCTATGGTTTTAGCTCAAGCCACGCCCATTTTTGCTCAAGCCACGCCCATTTTAGAGATTAGGGAGGGGCCATGTCCCTCACCCCAAAAAAACCCAAAAACCCCCGAAAAAATTTTTAAAAATCAAAAAAAAAGTGATTTTTTTAAGGCAAACCACGCCCATTTTTGTGTCAGTTTAAGGTCAAGCCACGCCCATTTCATCCTAAGCCACGCCCATTTTAAAGAATTGGGGAGAGGGTCAGCTGGCCACGACCCTCACCCCCAAAAACCCAAAAATCCAAAAAAAATCCCCCAAATTTTTTACTTTTTTAGAGCAAACCACGCCCATTTTAGCTCAAAACGCTATGGCTTTAGCTCAAGCCACGCCCATTTTAGCTCAAGCCACGCCCATTTTAGAGATTAGGGAGGGGCGATGTCCCTCACCCCAAAAAAACCCAAAAAACCCCCCAAAAAATTTTTAAAAATAAAAAAAAAAGTGATTTTTTTAGGGCAAACCACGCCCATTTTTGTGTCAGTTTAAGGTCAAGCCACGCCCATTTCATCCTAAGCCACGCCCATTTTAAAGAATTGGGGGAGGGAATCACCTGGCCACGCCTCTCATCCCAAAAAAACCCAAAAATCCCCAAAAATCCCCCAAAAATTTGATTTTTTTAAGGCAAACCACACCCATTTTAGCTCAAAACGCTATGGTTTTAGCTCAAGCCACGCCCATTTTTTTCTCAAGCCACGCCCGTTTTAGCTCAAGCCACGCCCATTTTGGAGATTTGGGGGAGGGGATCACCTGGCCACGCCCCTCACCCCAAAAACCCCAAAAATCCCCAAAAAAATGCTGAAAAAATCAACTTTTTTAGAGCAAACCATGCCCATTTTAGCTGGAACCACTCCCATTCTGTCCTAAGCCACGCCCACCCGGCCACGCCCACCTGTCCATCAGGATTTCGGACACGATGGATGCCAAATCCCGCCGGGCTGGGGGCGTGGTCAAGGTCAAAGGTCAGCTGGCCACGCCCCTCACCCCAAAAATTAAAAAAACCCCGAAAAAATTGGGAAAATCCCCGAAAAAATGTGATTTTTTTAGGGCAAACCACGCCCATTTTTGTGTCAGTTTAAGTTCAAGCCACGCCCATTTCATCCTAAGCCACGCCCATTTTAAAGAATTGGGGAGAGGGTCAGCTGGCCACGCCCCTCACCCCCAAAAAACCCCAAAATCCCAAAAAAAATCCCCCAAAAAATTGATTTTTTCAGAGCTAACCACGCCCATTTTAGCTCAAAATGCTTTGGTTTTAGCTCAAGCCACGCCCATTTTTGCTCAAGCCACGCCCATTTTGAGGTTTTGGGGGAGGGGATCAGCTGGCCACGCCCCTCGCCCCAAAAAACCAAAAAAATCCCCAAAAAACCCCGAAAAAAATCAACTTTTTTAGAGCAAACCAAGTCCATTTTAGCTCAAATCGCTATGTTTTAGCTCAAGCCACGCCCATTTTTGCTCAAGCCACGCCCATTTTCGAGATTAGGGAGGGGCCATGTCCCTCACCCCAAAAAAACCCAAAAAACCCCCAAAAAATTTTTAAAAATAAAAAAAAAAGTGATTTTTCTAGGGCAAACCACGCCCATTTTTGTGTCAGTTTAAGGTCAAGCCACGCCCATTTCATCCTAAGCCACGCCCATTTTAAAGAATTGGGGGAGGGGATCACCTGGCCACGCCCCTCATCCCGAAAAACCCAAAAATCCCAAAAAAATCCCGAAAAAAATCAACTTTTTTAGGGCAAACCATGCCCATTTTAGGTCAAAACGCAATGGTTTTAGCTCAAGCCACGCCCATTTTTGCTCAACCCACGCCCATTTTAGCTCAAGCCACGCCCATTTTGAGGGTTTGGGGGAGGGGTTCACCTGGCCACGCCCCTCATCCCAAAAAACCCAAAAATCCAAAAAAAATCCCCCAAATTTTTTACTTTTTTAGAGCAAACCACGCCCATTTTAGCTCAAAACGCTATGGTTTCAGATCAAGCCACGCCCATTTTTGCTCAAGCCACGCCCATTTTAGCTCAAACCACGCCCATTTTGAGGGTTTGGGGGAGGGGTTCACCTGGCCACGCCCCTCACCCCAAAAAAACCCAAAAATAAAAAAAAATCCCCAAAAAATTCGATTTCTTTCGGGCAAACCACGCCCATTTTAGCTCAAAACGCTATGGTTTTAGCTCAAGCCACGCCCATTTTCGCTCAAACCACGCCCATTTCATCATAAGCCACACCCATTTTGAGGTTTTGGGGAAGGGGATCACCTGGCCATGCCCCTCACCCCAAAAATTCAAAAAAACACCCAAAAAAATAAAAAAAAACCCCGAAAAAATTTGATTTTTTTAGGGCAAACCACGCCCATTTTGGTGTCAGTTTAAGGTCAAGCCACACCCACTTTGGCTCAAACCACGCCCATTTTAGCTCAAACCACACCCATTTTGAGGGTTTGGGGGAGGGGATCATCTGGCCACGCCCCTCACCCCAAAAAACCCCAAAAATTAAAAAAAATCCCAAAAAAAATCAACTTTTTTAGGGCAAACCACGCCCATTTTAGCTCAAAACGCTATGGTTTTAGCTCAAGCCACGCCCATTTTCGCTCAAGCCACGCCCATTTCATCATAAGCCACACCCATTTTGAGGTTTTGGGGGAGGGGATCACCTGGCCATGCCCCTCACCCCAAAAATTCAAAAAAACACCCAAAAAAATCCAAAAAAACCCCGAAAAAATTTGATTTTTTTAGGGCAAACCACGCCCATTTTGGTGTCAGTTTAAGGTCAAGCCACGCCCACTTTGGCTCAAACCACGCCCATTTTAGCTCAAACCACGCCCATTTTGGGGATTTGGGGGAGGGGATCACCTGGCCACGCCCCTCGCCCCAAAAATAAAAAAAAAAAAAAAAAAAATATCCGAAAAAACCTCGAAAAAATTTGATTTTTTTAGGGCAAACCACGCCCATTTTAGGTCAAAACGTGACCACGCCCACTTTTTGCCTTATAAGGGCATAGAGTGTTTCCAGTGCTTAACAGTGGCTCCCAGTTCATCCCAGTCCATCCCAGCTTGCTCCCCGTCCATCCCAGTTTGTCCCAGTCCCTCCCAGTTCATCCCAGTTCATCCCAGTTTGTCCCAGTCCATCCCAGTCCATCCCAGTTCCATCCCAGTCCATCCCGGTTTGTCCATCCATCCATCCATCCATCCATCCATCCATCCATCCCAGTTCCTCCCAGTTTGTCCATCCATCCATCCCAGTTAGCTCCCAGTTCATCCCAGTTCCTCCCAGTTTGTCCGTCCATCCATCCCAGTCCATCCCAGTTCATCCCAGTTTGTCCCAGTCCTTCCCAGTTCCATCCCAGTCCACCCAGTTCCTCCCAGTTTGCTCCCAGTCCATCCCAGTCCATCCCAGTTCATCCCAGTTCCTCCCAGTTTGTCCGTTCATCCATCCGAGTTCCATCCCAGTCCATTCCAGTCCATCCCAGTCCCTCCCAGTTCATCCCAGTATAACCCAGTCCCATTTTTAACCCTAAAATCCTCATTTTTAACCCTAAGACCACCGGATTTTTTCCTCCCAGTCCATCCCAGTTCATCCCAGTCCATCCCAGTCCCTCCCAGTATAACCCAGTCCAATTTTTAACCCTTAACTCCCATTTTTAACCCTTAAATGTCCACTTCTCCCCCTAAAATCCCCATTTTTAACCCTAAAATCCTCATTTTTAACCCTAAAAACACCAAATTTTTTCCTCCCAGTATAAACCAGTATAAACCAGTCCCACCTTTCTCCACCACGGCGAGCTTCAGGGTCTGATTCCGGGCCAGGCTGTAAGTGTGACCTTCTCCCAGTCCCTCCCAGTTCATCCCAGTTCATCCCAGTATAACCCAGTCCCATTTTTAACCCTAAAATCCTCATTTTTTAAACCCTAAAACCTCCGAATTTTTTCCTCCCAGTCCATCCCAGTCCGTCCCAGTCTCTCCCAGTCCATCCCAGTTTGCTCCCAGTCTATCCCAGTATAATCCAGACCAATTTTTAACCCTTAAACTCTCATTTTTCACCCTAAAATCCTCATTTTTAACCCTAAAACCTCTGGATTTTTTCCTCCCAGTCCATCCCAGTTTGTCCCAGTTCATCCCAGTCCACTCCAAGTCCATCCCAGTATAAACCAGTCCCATTTTTAACCCTTAAACTCCCATTTTTAACCCTTGAATTCCCATTTTCACCCTAAAATCCTCATTTTTAACCCTAAGACCTCCGGATTTTTTCCTCCCAGTCCATCCCAGTTCATCCCAGTCCATCCCAGTCCCTCCCAGTATAACCCAGTCCAATTTTTAACCCTTAACTCCCATTTTTAACCCTTAAATGTCCACTTCTCCCCCTAAAATCCCCATTTTTAACCCTAAAATCCTCATTTTTAACAGTAAAAACACCAAATTTTTCCTCCCAGTATAAACCAGTACAAACCAGTCCCACCTTTCTCCACCACGGCGAGCTTCAAGGTCTGATTCCGGGCCAGGCTATAAGTGTGACCTCCTCCCAGTCCCTCCCAGTTCATCCCAGTCCATCCCAGTATAATCCAGTCCAATTTTTAACCCTTAAACTCTCATTTTTCACCCTAAAATCCTCATTTTTAACCCTAAGACCTCCGGATTTTTTCCTCACAGTCCATCCCAGTCTGTCCCAGTCCCTCCCAGTATAACCCAGTCCAATTTTTAACCCTTAACTCCCATTTTTAACCCTTAAATGTCCACTTCTCCCCCTAAAATCCCCATTTTTAACCCTAAAATCCTCATTTTTAACCCTAAAAACGCCAAATTTTTTCTCCCAGTATAAACCAGTATAAACCAGTCCCACCTTTCTCCACCACGGCGAGCTTCAGGGTCTGATTCCGGGCCAGACTATAAGTGTGACCTCCTCCCAGTCCCTCCCAGTTCATCCCAGCCCATCCCAGTATAACCCAGTCCCATTTTTAACCCTAAAATCCTCATTTTTTAACCCTAAAGCCTCCGGATTTTTTACTCCCAGTCCATCCCAGTCCATCCCAGTTTGTCCCAGTTCATCCCAGTCCACTCCAAGTCCATCCCAGTATAAACCAGTCCCATTTTTAACCCTTAAACTCCCATTTTTAACCCTTGAATTCCCATTTTCACCCTAAAATCCTCATTTTTAACCCTAAGACCTCCGGATTTTTTCCTCCCAGTCCATCCCAGTTCATCCCAGTCCATCCCAGTCCCTCCCAGTATAACCCAGTCCAATTTTTAACCCTTAACTCCCATTTTTAACCCTTAAATGTCCACTTCTCCCCCTAAAATCCCCATTTTTAACCCTAAAATCCTCATTTTTAACCCTAAAAACACCAAATTTTTTCTCCCAGTATAAACCAGTACAAACCAGTCCCACCTTTCTCCACCACGGCGAGCTTCAGGGTCTGATTCCGGGCCAGGCTATAAGTGTAACCCTCGAAAGTCAAATTCCTCTTGAGGCGACAGATGTAAAGTCCGGCGTGAGCTCTGTCCACGGTTTCGATAAAAACCGACAAATCCTGAAGGTCCCGAGTTCCTTTCGAACCATTCCAGCTCAGGACACCCCGGAAAGGACCTGGAGCCACCCACGGCTCCTCCTCGGGGCTGTAGTGAAGGATCTGCACCAGTAAAAACCAGTATGGACCAGTAAGGATCGAGAAATTGGAAAAAATTCGGAGAAAATCGGAAAAATTTCGCTGACTCTACGTCGCCGTCTCGTGGCCGATTTTGGTATTGCGGCGGCGCCAAAATGGTTCCCAGTTCATCCCAGTTCATCCCAGTTCATCCCAGTAACTCCCAGTTCATCCCAAGTGTCTCCCCAGTATGTCCCAGTAGCTCCCAGTTCATCCCAGCAGCTCCCAGTTCATCCCAGTATGGCCCAGTGCCTCTCTAGAGTCTCCCCAATATCTCCCCAGTGCCTCTCAGTGTCTTCCCAGTCCCTCCCAGTTCATCCCAGTAACTCCCAGTCCATCCCAGTATGTCCCAGTGCCTCTCTAGACTCTCCCCAGTGTGTCCCAGTAGCTCCCAGTTCAACCAGTAGCTCCCAGTTTATCCCAGTCCCTCACCAGTTCTCGGTATTGGGGCAATGCCCAATTGTTTCTATTGGTTCCCAGTTCATCCCAGTTCATCCCAGTTCATCCCAGTCCATCCCAAGTGTCACCCCACTATGTCCCAGTAGCTCCCAGTTCATCCCAGTATGGCCCAGTGCCTCTCTAGAGTCTCCCCAATATCTCCCCAGTGCCTCTCAGCGTCTCCCCAGTCCTTCCCAGTTCATCCCAGTCCATCCCAGTAACTCCCAGTCCATCCCAGTATGTCCCAGTGTCTCTCTAGAGTTTCCCCAGTTCATCCCAGTAACTCACAGTTCATCCCAGTTCATCCCAAGTGTCACCCCAGTATGTCCCAGTAGCTCCCAGTTCATCCCAGTATGGCCCAGTGCCTCTCTAGAGTCTCCCCAATATCTCCCCAGTGCCTCTTGGTGTCTCCCCAGTCCCTCCCAGTTCATTCCAGTTCATCCCAGTAACTCCCAGTCCATCCCAGTATGTCCCAGTGCCTCTCTAGAGTCTCCCCAGTGTGTCCCAGTAGCTCCCAGTTCAACCAGTAGCTCCCAGTTTGTCCCAGTCCCTCACCAGTTCTCGGTATTGCAGCAACACCCAATTGTTGCTATTGGTTCCCAGTTCATCCAAGTTCATCCCAGTTCATCCCAGTAACTCCCAGTCCATCCCAGTCCATCCCAAGTGTCACCCCAGTATGTCCCAGTAGCTCCCAGTTCATCCCAGTATGGCCCAGTGCCTCTCTAGAGTCTCCCCAATGTCTCCCCAGTGCCTCTCAGTGTCTCCCCAGTCCTTCCCAGTTCATCCCAGTAACTCCCAGTCCATCCCAGTATGTCCCAGTGCCTCTCTAGAGTCTCCCCAGTGTGTCCCAGTAGCTCCCAGTTCAACCAGTAGCTCCCAGTTTATCCCAGTCCCTCACCAGTTCTCGGTATTGGGGCAATGCCCAATTGTTTCTATTGGTTCCCAGTTCATCCCAGTTCATCCCAGCTCATCCTAGTTCATCCCAGTAACTCCCAGTTCATCCCAGTTCATCCCAGTCCATCCCAAGTGTCACCCCACTATGTCCCAGTAGCTCCCAGTTCATCCCAGTATGGCCCAGTGCCTCTCTAGAGTCTCCCCAATATCTCCCCAGTGCCTCTCAGTGTCTCCCCAGTCCTTCCCAGTTCATCCCAGTTCATCCCAGTAACTCCCAGTCCATCCCAGTATGTCCCAGTGTCTCTCTAGAGTTTCCCCAGTGCGTCCCAGTAACTCCCAGTTCAACCAGTAGCTCCCAGTTTGTCCCAGTCCCTCACCAATTCTCGGTATTGGGGCAATGCCCAATTGTTGCTATTGGTTCCCAGTTCATCCCAGTTCATCCCAGCTCATCCTAGTTCATCCCAGTAACTCCCAGTTCATCCCAGTTCATCCCAAGTGTCACCCCAGTATGTCCCAGTAGCTCCCAGTTCATCCCAGTATGGCCCAGTGCCTCTCTAGTGTCTCCCCAATGTCTCCCCAGTGCCTCTTGGTGTCTCCCCAGTCCCTCCCAGTTCATTCCAGTTCATCCCAGTAACTCCCAGTCCATCCCAGTATGCCCCAGTGCCTCTCTAGACTCTCCCCAGTGTGTCCCAGTAGCTCCCAGTTCAACCAGTAGCTCCCAGTTTGTCCCAGTCCCTCACCAGTTCTCGGTATTGGGGCAATGCCCAATTGTTGCTATTGGTTCCCAGTTCATCCCAGTTCATCCCAGTTCATCCCAGTAACTCCCAGTCCATCCCAGTCCATCCCAAGTGTCACCCCAGTATGTCCCAGCAGCTCCCAGTTCATCCCAGTATGGCCCAGTGCCTCTCTAGTGTCTCCCCAATATCTCCCCAGTGCCTCTCGGTGTCTTCCCAGTCCCTCCCAGTTCATCCCAGTAACTCCCAGTCCATCCCAGTATGTCCCAGTGCCTCTCTAGAGTCTCCCCAGTGTGTCCCAGTAGCTCCCAGTTCAACCAGTAGCTCCCAGTTTGTCCCAGTCCCTCACCAGTTCTCGGTATTGCGGCAACGCCCAATTGTTGCTATTGGTTCCCAGTTCATCCCAGTTCATCCCAGTTCATCCCAGTAACTCCCAGTCCATCCCAGTCCATCCCAAGTGTCACCCCAGTATGTCCCAGTAGCTCCCAGTTCATCCCAGTATGGCCCAGTGCCTCTCTAGAGTCTCCCCAATGTCTCCCCAGTGCCTCTTGGTGTCTCCCCAGTCCCTCCCAGTTCATCCCAGTCCATCCCAGTAACTCCCAGTCCATCCCAGTATGCCCCAGTGCCTCTCTAGACTCTCCCCAGTGTGTCCCAGTAGCTCCCAGTTCAACCAGTAGCTCCCAGTTTGTCCCAGTCCCTCACCAGTTCTCGGTATTGGGGCAATGCCCAATTGTTGCTATTGGTTCCCAGTTCATCCCAGTTCATCCCAGTTCATCCCAGTAACTCCCAGTCCATCCCAGTCCATCCCAAGTGTCACCCCAGTATGTCCCAGCAGCTCCCAGTTCATCCCAGTATGGCCCAGTGCCTCTCTAGTGTCTCCCCAATATCTCCCCAGTGCCTCTCGGTGTCTTCCCAGTCCCTCCCAGTTCATCCCAGTAACTCCCAGTCCATCCCAGTATGTCCCAGTGCCTCTCTAGAGTCTCCCCAGTGTGTCCCAGTAGCTCCCAGTTCAACCAGTAGCTCCCAGTTTGTCCCAGTCCCTCACCAGTTCTCGGTATTGCAGCAACACCCAATTGTTGCTATTGGTTTCCAGTTCATCCCAGTTCATCCCAGTTCATCCCAGTAACTCCCAGTCCATCCCAGTCCATCCCAAGTGTCACCCCAGTATGTCCCAGTAGCTCCCAGTTCATCCCAGTATGGCCCAGTGCCTCTCTAGAGTCTCCCCAATGTCTCCCCAGTGCCTCTTGGTGTCTCCCCAGTCCCTCCCAGTTCATCCCAGTCCATCCCAGTAACTCCCAGTCCATCCCAGTATGCCCCAGTGCCTCTCTAGACTCTCCCCAGTGTGTCCCAGTAGCTCCCAGTTCAACCAGTAGCTCCCAGTTTGTCCCAGTCCCTCACCAGTTCTCGGTATTGCGGCAACGCCCAATTGTTGCTATTGGTTCCCAGCTCATCCCAGTTCATCCCAGTTCATCCCAGTAACTCCCAGTCCATCCCAGTCCATCCCAAGTGTCACCCCAGTATGTCCCAGCAGCTCCCAGTTCATCCCAGTATGGCCCAGTGCCTCTCTAGAGTCTCCCCAATATCTCCCCAGTGCCTCTCAGTGTCTCCCCAGTCCTTCCCAGTTCATCCCAGTTCATCCCAGTAACTCCCAGTCCATCCCAGTATGTCCCAGTGTCTCTCTAGAGTTTCCCCAGTGCGTCCCAGTAACTCCCAGTTCAACCAGTAGCTCCCAGTTTGTCCCAGTCCCTCACCAATTCTCGGTATTGGGGCAATGCCCAATTGTTGCTATTGGTTCCCAGTTCATCCCAGTTCATCCCAGCTCATCCTAGTTCATCCCAGTAACTCCCAGTTCATCCCAGTTCATCCCAAGTGTCACCCCAGTATGTCCCAGTAGCTCCCAGTTCATCCCAGTATGGCCCAGTGCCTCTCTAGTGTCTCCCCAATGTCTCCCCAGTGCCTCTTGGTGTCTCCCCAGTCCCTCCCAGTTCATTCCAGTTCATCCCAGTAACTCCCAGTCCATCCCAGTATGCCCCAGTGCCTCTCTAGACTCTCCCCAGTGTGTCCCAGTAGCTCCCAGTTCAACCAGTAGCTCCCAGTTTGTCCCAGTCCCTCACCAGTTCTCGGTATTGGGGCAATGCCCAATTGTTGCTATTGGTTCCCAGTTCATCCCAGTTCATCCCAGTTCATCCCAGTAACTCCCAGTCCATCCCAGTCCATCCCAAGTGTCACCCCAGTATGTCCCAGCAGCTCCCAGTTCATCCCAGTATGGCCCAGTGCCTCTCTAGTGTCTCCCCAATATCTCCCCAGTGCCTCTCGGTGTCTTCCCAGTCCCTCCCAGTTCATCCCAGTAACTCCCAGTCCATCCCAGTATGTCCCAGTGCCTCTCTAGAGTCTCCCCAGTGTGTCCCAGTAGCTCCCAGTTCAACCAGTAGCTCCCAGTTTGTCCCAGTCCCTCACCAGTTCTCGGTATTGCGGCAACGCCCAATTGTTGCTATTGGTTCCCAGCTCATCCCAGTTCATCCCAGTTCATCCCAGTAACTCCCAGTCCATCCCAGTCCATCCCAAGTGTCACCCCAGTATGTCCCAGCAGCTCCCAGTTCATCCCAGTATGGCCCAGTGCCTCTCTAGAGTCTCCCCAATATCTCCCCAGTGCCTCTCAGTGTCTCCCCAGTCCTTCCCAGTTCATCCCAGTTCATCCCAGTAACTCCCAGTCCATCCCAGTATGTCCCAGTGTCTCTCTAGAGTTTCCCCAGTGCGTCCCAGTAACTCCCAGTTCAACCAGTAGCTCCCAGTTTGTCCCAGTCCCTCACCAATTCTCGGTATTGGGGCAATGCCCAATTGTTGCTATTGGTTCCCAGTTCATCCCAGTTCATCCCAGCTCATCCTAGTTCATCCCAGTAACTCCCAGTTCATCCCAGTTCATCCCAAGTGTCACCCCAGTATGTCCCAGTAGCTCCCAGTTCATCCCAGTATGGCCCAGTGCCTCTCTAGTGTCTCCCCAATGTCTCCCCAGTGCCTCTTGGTGTCTCCCCAGTCCCTCCCAGTTCATTCCAGTTCATCCCAGTAACTCCCAGTCCATCCCAGTATGCCCCAGTGCCTCTCTAGACTCTCCCCAGTGTGTCCCAGTAGCTCCCAGTTCAACCAGTAGCTCCCAGTTTGTCCCAGTCCCTCACCAGTTCTCGGTATTGGGGCAATGCCCAATTGTTGCTATTGGTTCCCAGTTCATCCCAGTTCATCCCAGTTCATCCCAGTAACTCCCAGTCCATCCCAGTCCATCCCAAGTGTCACCCCCAGTATGTCCCAGCAGCTCCCAGTTCATCCCAGTATGGCCCAGTGCCTCTCTAGTGTCTCCCCAATATCTCCCCAGTGCCTCTCGGTGTCTTCCCAGTCCCTCCCAGTTCATCCCAGTAACTCCCAGTCCATCCCAGTATGTCCCAGTGCCTCTCTAGAGTCTCCCCAGTGTGTCCCAGTAGCTCCCAGTTCAACCAGTAGCTCCAGTTTGTCCCAGTCCCTCACCAGTTCTCGGTATTGCGGCAACGCCCAATTGTTGCTATTGGTTCCCAGTTCATCCCAGTTCATCCCAGTTCATCCCAGTAACTCCCAGTCCATCCCAGTCCATCCCAAGTGTCACCCCAGTATGTCCCAGTAGCTCCCAGTTCATCCCAGTATGGCCCAGTGCCTCTCTAGAGTCTCCCCAATGTCTCCCCAGTGCCTCTTGGTGTCTCCCCAGTCCCTCCCAGTTCATCCCAGTCCATCCCAGTAACTCCCAGTCCATCCCAGTATGCCCCAGTGCCTCTCTAGACTCTCCCCAGTGTGTCCCAGTAGCTCCCAGTTCAACCAGTAGCTCCCAGTTTGTCCCAGTCCCTCACCAGTTCTCGGTATTGGGGCAATGCCCAATTGTTGCTATTGGTTCCCAGTTCATCCCAGTTCATCCCAGTTCATCCCAGTAACTCCCAGTCCATCCCAGTCCATCCCAAGTGTCACCCCAGTATGTCCCAGCAGCTCCCAGTTCATCCCAGTATGGCCCAGTGCCTCTCTAGTGTCTCCCCAATATCTCCCCAGTGCCTCTCGGTGTCTTCCCAGTCCCTCCCAGTTCATCCCAGTAACTCCCAGTCCATCCCAGTATGTCCCAGTGCCTCTCTAGAGTCTCCCCAGTGTGTCCCAGTAGCTCCCAGTTCAACCAGTAGCTCCCAGTTTGTCCCAGTCCCTCACCAGTTCTCGGTATTGCAGCAACACCCAATTGTTGCTATTGGTTTCCAGTTCATCCCAGTTCATCCCAGTTCATCCCAGTAACTCCCAGTCCATCCCAGTCCATCCAAGTGTCACCCCAGTATGTCCCAGTAGCTCCCAGTTCATCCCAGTATGGCCCAGTGCCTCTCTAGAGTCTCCCCAATGTCTCCCCAGTGCCTCTTGGTGTCTCCCCAGTCCCTCCCAGTTCATCCCAGTCCATCCCAGTAACTCCCAGTCCATCCCAGTATGCCCCAGTGCCTCTCTAGACTCTCCCCAGTGTGTCCCAGTAGCTCCCAGTTCAACCAGTAGCTCCCAGTTTGTCCCAGTCCCTCACCAGTTCTCGGTATTGCGGCAACGCCCAATTGTTGCTATTGGTTCCCAGCTCATCCCAGTTCATCCCAGTTCATCCCAGTAACTCCCAGTCCATCCCAGTCCATCCCAAGTGTCACCCCAGTATGTCCCAGCAGCTCCCAGTTCATCCCAGTATGGCCCAGTGCCTCTCTAGAGTCTCCCCAATATCTCCCCAGTGCCTCTCAGTGTCTCCCCAGTCCTTCCCAGTTCATCCCAGTTCATCCCAGTAACTCCCAGTCCATCCCAGTATGTCCCAGTGTCTCTCTAGAGTTTCCCCAGTGCGTCCCAGTAACTCCCAGTTCAACCAGTAGCTCCCAGTTTGTCCCAGTCCCTCACCAATTCTCGGTATTGGGGCAATGCCCAATTGTTGCTATTGGTTCCCAGTTCATCCCAGTTCATCCCAGCTCATCCTAGTTCATCCCAGTAACTCCCAGTTCATCCCAGTTCATCCCAAGTGTCACCCCAGTATGTCCCAGTAGCTCCCAGTTCATCCCAGTATGGCCCAGTGCCTCTCTAGTGTCTCCCCAATGTCTCCCCAGTGCCTCTTGGTGTCTCCCCAGTCCCTCCCAGTTCATTCCAGTTCATCCCAGTAACTCCCAGTCCATCCCAGTATGCCCCAGTGCCTCTCTAGACTCTCCCCAGTGTGTCCCAGTAGCTCCCAGTTCAACCAGTAGCTCCCAGTTTGTCCCAGTCCCTCACCAGTTCTCGGTATTGGGGCAATGCCCAATTGTTGCTATTGGTTCCCAGTTCATCCCAGTTCATCCCAGTTCATCCCAGTAACTCCCAGTCCATCCCAGTCCATCCCAAGTGTCACCCCAGTATGTCCCAGCAGCTCCCAGTTCATCCCAGTATGGCCCAGTGCCTCTCTAGTGTCTCCCCAATATCTCCCCAGTGCCTCTCGGTGTCTTCCCAGTCCCTCCCAGTTCATCCCAGTAACTCCCAGTCCATCCCAGTATGTCCCAGTGCCTCTCTAGAGTCTCCCCAGTGTGTCCCAGTAGCTCCCAGTTCAACCAGTAGCTCCCAGTTTGTCCCAGTCCCTCACCAGTTCTCGGTATTGGGGCAATGCCCAATTGTTGCTATTGGTTCCCAGTTCATCCCAGTTCATCCCAGTTCATCCCAGTAACTCCCAGTCCATCCCAGTCCATCCCAAGTGTCACCCCAGTATGTCCCAGTAGCTCCCAGTTCATCCCAGTATGGCCCAGTGCCTCTCTAGAGTCTCCCCAATGTCTCCCCAGTGCCTCTTGGTGTCTCCCCAGTCCCTCCCAGTTCATCCCAGTCCATCCCAGTAACTCCCAGTCCATCCCAGTATGCCCCAGTGCCTCTCTAGACTCTCCCCAGTGTGTCCCAGTAGCTCCCAGTTCAACCAGTAGCTCCCAGTTTGTCCCAGTCCCTCACCAGTTCTCGGTATTGCGGCAACGCCCAATTGTTGCTATTGGTTCCCAGTTCATCCCAGTTCATCCCAGTTCATCCCAGTAACTCCCAGTCCATCCCAGTCCATCCCAAGTGTCACCCCAGTATGTCCCAGTAGCTCCCAGTTCATCCCAGTATGGCCCAGTGCCTCTCTAGAGTCTCCCCAATGTCTCCCCAGTGCCTCTTGGTGTCTCCCCAGTCCCTCCCAGTTCATCCCAGTCCATCCCAGTAACTCCCAGTCCATCCCAGTATGCCCCAGTGCCTCTCTAGACTCTCCCCAGTGTGTCCCAGTAGCTCCCAGTTCAACCAGTAGCTCCCAGTTTGTCCCAGTCCCTCACCAGTTCTTGGTATTGGGGCAATGCCCAATTGTTGCTATTGGTTCCCAGTTCATCCCAGTTCATCCCAGTCCATGCCAGTTCATCCCAGTCACTCCCAGTCCATCCCAAGTGTCAACCCAGTATGTCCCAGTAGCTCCCAGTTTGTCCTAGTCCCTCACCAGCTCTCGGTATTGCGGCGGTACCAAATTGGGTTCCCAGTTCATCCCAGTTCATCCCAGTTCATCCCAGTCCATCCCAGTTCATCCAGTCCATTCCAGTCCCTCCCAGTTCACTCCCAGTCCATCCCAGTTCACTTCCAGTTCCCATTTAATCGCTCCGAATTCTCTTTTGCTTCTCTCCCACTCTCTCCCAGTCCCTCCCAGTAACTCCCAGTTTGTCCCAGTACCTCCCAGTTTGTTCCAGTCCATCCCAGTTCATCCCAGTCCACTCTAATCCACTCCCAGTTACTCCCAGTCCATCCCAGTTCCATCCCAGTACCTCTTTATCTCCCATTTACTTCCCTTTATCTCCATCCCAGTTTGTCCCAGTAACTCCCAGTCCCTCCCAGTACCTCCTAGTCCATCCCAGTCTCTCCCAGTTCACTCTAATCCACTCCCAGTCCCTCCCAGTCCACTTCCAGTCCATCCCAGTGCCCTCCCAGTCCCTCCCAGTCTCTCCCAGTCCAATCCCAGTGCCTTTTTATCTCCCATTTACTTCCCTTTATCTCCGTCCCAGTTTGTCCCAGTAACTCCCAGTTTGTCCCAGTGCCTCCCAGTTTGTCCCAGTCCACTCTAGTCCACTCCCAGTCACTCCCAGTTCATCCCAGTCCATCCCAGTCCCTCCCAGTCCAATCCCAGTTCCCCTTTACTCCCCTTTATCTCTCTCCCACTTTATCCCAGTAACTCCCAACCACCTCCCAGTCCCTCCCAGTGCCTCCCAGTTTGTCCCAGTGCTCCCAGTGACCTTCTGGAAGTGGGGGGCACCCTCGGGGCGGAAGAACCACTCGCTCTCGGCCTCGGCCGGGGTCTCGCTGCTCCTCCCAGTGCCTCCCAGTTCATCCCAGTTTGTCCCAGTTCATCCCAGTTCACTCCCAGTCCCCATTTAATCGCTCCCAATTCTCCTTTGCTTCTCTCCCACTCTCTCCCAGTCCCTCCCAGTCACTCCCAGTTCATCCATCCCAGTACACTCTAATCCACTCCCAGTCCATCCCAGTCAATCCCAGTTCACTCCCAATCACTCCCAGTCCATCCCAGTTCCATCCCAGTGCCTTTTTATCTCCCTTTTACTTTCCTTTATCTTCCTCCCAGTAACTTCCAGTTTGTCCCAGTAACTCCCAGTCTCTCCCAGTTCACTCTAATCCAAGCCCAGTCCATCCCAGTTCACTCCCAGTCCATCCCAGTCCATCCCAGTCCATCCCAGTCCCTCCCAGTGCCTCCCAGTCCATCCCAGTCCAATCCCAGTGCCCCTTTGCTCCCCTTTATCTCCCTCCCAGTAACTCCCAGCGACTCCCAGTTTGTCCAGTTCATCCCAGTCCACTCTAATCCTCTCCCAGTCACTCCCAATTTATCCCAGTCCATCCCAGTCCATCCCAGTGCCCTCCCAGTCCCTCCCAGTCCCTCCTAGTCCAATCCCAGTGCCCCTTTACTCCCCTTTATCTCCTCCCACTAACTCCCAGTGACTCCAGTTTGTCCCAGCGACTCCGAACCCCCTCCCAGTTTGTCCCAGTGCTCCCAGTGACCTTCTGGAAGTGGGGGGCACCCTCGGGGCGGAAGAACCACTCGCTCTCGGCCTCGGCCGGGGTCTCGCTGCGCCGTTTGCAGGCGATGCAGAGCAGGCGGAACGAGGAGCCCAGCACGGCCTCGGTGCCCGAGGCCACCTCCACGCAGCCCCCGCGGACCCCCAGGACTGCGAAAAAATGAGAAAAAAAGGGAAAATTCCCAAAATTCAAAAAAATCCCAAAATTCCCACGAAAAAAGGTGAAATTTTGGTGAAATTCCGGTGAAATTTGGGTGAAATTTGAGCGAAATTCGAGCGAAATTCAGCGAAATTTGAGTGAAATTCGAGCGAAGTAAGCTCAAAAATTCGACCCAAAATTCGCCCCAAAATTCACCCCAAAATGGGCCCCAAATTCCTGAAATTCCCCAAAAAAATCCCAAAATTCCCACGAAAAATGCGAAATTTTGGTGAAATTTGAGCAAAATTTGGTCAAAAT
Organism: Acanthornis magna; assembly: GCA_036785705.1. Lineage (NCBI taxonomy): Eukaryota > Metazoa > Chordata > Aves > Passeriformes > Acanthizidae > Acanthornis > Acanthornis magna. The sequence goes on from JAWUZG010001291.1 coordinate 47,564, forward strand.
CCACGGAAATTACCCCAAAAGGTCTCGGTGCCCGAGGCCACCTCCACGCAGCCCCCGCGGACCCCCAGGACTGCGAAAATGAGAAAAAAAGGGAAAATTCCCAAAATTCAAAAAAAATCCCAAAATTCCCACGAAAAAATGTGAAATTTTGGTGAAATTCCGGTGAAATTTGGGTGAAATTTGAGCGAAATTCGAGCAAAATTCAGCGAAATTTGAGTGAAATTCGAGCGAAGTAAGCTCAAAAATTCGACCCAAAATTCGCCCCAAAATTCACCCCAAAATGGGCCCCAAATTCCTGAAATTCCCCAAAAAAATCCCAAAATTCCCACAAAAAAACGCGAAATTTTGGTGAAATTTGAGCAAAATTTGGTCAAAATTCACGGAAATTACCCCAAAAGGTCTCGGTGCCCGAGGCCACCTCCACGCAGCCCCCGTGGACCCCCAGGACTGTGAAAAATGAGAAAAAAAGGGAAAATTCCCAAAATTCCCGAAATTTGGTGAAATTCCCAAGAAATTCCGGTGAAATTTGAGCGAAATTTGGTCAAAATTCCATTAAAATTGACCCAAAATGGACCCCAAATCCACCCCCAGGACCCCAAAAATGGGGGGAATGGAGGACCCCAAAATTACCCCAAAAAATCCCAAAATTCCCTAAAAAAAAACCCAAAATTCCCACGAAATTTGGTCGAAATTTGAGCGAAATTTGGTCAAAATTCACGGAAATGAGCCCAAAAGGTCTCGGTGCCCGAGGTCACCTCCACGCAGCCCCCGCGGACCCCCAGGACTGCGAAAAATGAGAAAAAAAGGGAAAATTCCCAAAATTCAAAAAAAATCCCAAAATTCCCACGAAAAAAGGTGAAATTTTGGTGAAATTCCGGTGAAATTTGGGTGAAATTTGAGCGAAATTCGAGCAAAATTCAGCGAAATTTGAGTGAAATTCGAGTGAAATTCGAGCAAAATTTGCCCCAAAATTCACCCCAAAATGGGAACCAAATTCCCGAAATTCCCCCAAAAAATCCCAAAATTCCCATGAAAAAATGTGAAATTTTGGTGAAATTCCGGTGAAATTTGAGTGAAATTTGAGCAAAATTCGAGCGAAATTCAGCAAAATTTGAGTGAAATTTGAGTGAAATTCAAGTGAAATTCGAGCAAAATTCGCCCCAAAATTCACCCCAAAATGGCAACCAAATTCCTGAAATTCCCAAAAAAAATCCCAAAATTTCTGCAAAAAAATGCGAAATTTTGGTGAAATTCTGGTGAAATTTTGGTGAATTTTGAGTGAAATCTGAGGGAAATTCGAGCAAAATTCAGCAAAATTTGGGTGAAAATTGAGTGAAATTCGAGTGAAATTCGAGCAAAATTCGCCCCAAAATTCACCCCAAAATGGGAACCAAATTCCTGAAATTCCCAAAAAAAATCCCAAAATTCCCACGAAAAAATGTGAAATTTTGGTGACATTCCGGTGAAATTTGAGTGAAATTTGAGCGAAATTTGAGTGAAATTCGAGTGAAAATTGAGTGAAATTCGAGTGAAATAAGCTCCAAAATTCGACCCAAAATTCACCCCAAAATGGGACCCAAATTCCTGAAATTCCCAAAAAAAATCCCAAAATTTCTGATAAAAAATGCGAAATTTTGGTGAAATTCTGGTGAATTTTGAGTGAAATTCAGTGAAATTCGAGTGAAATTCGAGTGAAATTCGAGCAAAATAAGCCCCAAAATTCACCCCAAAATTCACCCCAAATTCCTGAAATTCCCAAAAAAAATCCCAAAATTCCCACCAAAAAATGTGAAATTTTGGTGAAATTCCGGTGAAATTTGAGTGAAATTTGAGCAAAATTTGAGCGAAATTCAGCAAAATTTGGGTGAAAATTGAGTGAAATTCGAGTGAAATAAGCCCCAAAATTCGTCCCAAAATTCGCCCCAAAATTCGCCCCAAATTCTCGAAATTCCCAAAAAAAATCCCAAAATTCCCACCAAAAAATGTGAAATTTTGGCGAAATTCTGGTGAAATTTTGAGTGCAATTTGAGTGAAATTCGAGCGAAATAAGCTCCAAAATTCACCCCAAAATTCACCCCAAAATGGGCCCCAAATTCCTGAAATTCCCAAAAAAAATCCCAAAATTCCCACGAAAAAATGTGAAATTTTGGTGAAATTTGAGTGAAATTTGAGTGAAATTTGAGTGAAATTTGAGTGAAATTTGAGTGAAAATTGAGTGAAATTTGAGTGAAATTCGAGCAAAATTCGCCCCAAAATTCACCCCAAAATGGGAACCAAATTCCTGAAATTCCCAAAAAAAATCCCAAAATTCCCACCAAAAAATGTGAAATTTTTGTGAAATTCCGGTGAAATTTGAGTGAAATTCGAGCGAAATTCGAGCGAAATTCAGCAAAATTTGGGTGAAAATTGAGTGAAATTCGAGTGAAATTCGAGCAAAATTCGCCCCAAAATTCACCCCAAAATGGGAACCAAATTCCTGAAATTCCCAAAAAAAATCCCAAAATTCCCACGAAAAAATGTGAAATTTTGGTGAAATTCCGGTGAAATTTGAGTGAAATTTGAGCGAAATTCGAGTAAAATTCGAGTGAAATTCGAGTGAAATTCGAGTAAAATTCGCCCCAAAATTCACCCCAAAATGGGAACCAAATTCCTGAAATTCCAAAAAAAAATCCCAAAATTCCCACAAAAAATGCGAAATTCCGGTGAAATTTGAGCGAAATTTGGGTGAAATTTGAGCAAAATTCGAGCGAAATTCAGCGAAATTTGAGTGAAATTCAAGTGAAATTCGAGCAAAATTCGCCCCAAAATTCACCCCAAAATGGGAACCAAATTCCTGAAATTCCCAAAAAAAATCCCAAAATTTCCACCAAAAAATGTGAAATTTTTGTGAAATTCTGGTGAAATTTGAGTGAAATTTGAGCAAAATTCGAGCGAAATTCAGCGAAATTTGAGTGAAATTCGAGTGAAATTCAAGCAAAATTCGCCCCAAAATTCACCCCAAAATGGGACCCAAATTCCTGAAATTCCCCAAAAAATCCCAAAATTCCCACGAAAAAATGTGAAATTTTGGTGAAATTCTGGTGAAATTTGAGCGAAATTTGAGCAAAATTCAGCAAAATTTGAGTGAAATTCGAGTGAAATTTGAGCAAAATTCAGCTAAATAAGCCCCAAAATTCACCCCAAAATTCGCCCCAAATTCTCGAAATTCCCAAAAAAAATCCCAAAATTCCCACGAAAAAATGCGAAATTTTGGTGAAATTTGAGCAAAATTTGGTCAAAATCCACGGAAATTACCCCAAAAGGTCTCGGTGCCCGAGGCCACCTCCACGCAGCCCCCGCGGACCCCCAGGACTGCGAAAAATGAGAAAAAAGGGAAAATTCCCAAAATTCAAAAAAATCCAAAATTCCCATGAAAAAAGGTGAAATTTTGGTGAAATTCTGGTGAAATTTGAGTGAAATTTGAGCGAAATTCGAGCAAAATTCAGCGAAATTTGAGTGAAATTCGAGCGAAGTAAGCTCAAAAATTCGACCCAAAATTCGCCCCAAAATTCACCCCAAATTCCTGAAATTCCCAAAAAAAATCCCAAAATTCCCACGAAAAAATGTGAAATTTTGGTGAAATTCTGGTGAAATTTGAGCGAAATTTGAGCAAAATTCAGCAAAATTTGAGTGAAATTCGTGTGAAATTTGAGCAAAATTCAGCTAAATAAGCCCCAAAATTCGTCCCAAAATTCGCCCCAAAATTCACCCCAAATTCCTGAAATTCCAAAAAAAAATCCCAAAATTCCCACAAAAAAATGCGAAATTTTGGTGAAATTTGAGCAAAATTTGGTCAAAATCCACGGAAATTACCCCAAAAGGTCTCGGTGCCCGAGGCCACCTCCACGCAGCCCCCGCGGACCCCCAGGACTGGAAAAAATGAGAAAAAACGGAAAATTCCCAAAATTCCCGAAATTTTGGTGAAATTCCCAAGAAATTCCGGTGAAATTTGAGCGAAATTTGGTCAAAATTCCATTAAAATATGGCCAAAAAGTGAATGAAATGGAGCCAAACTTGACCCAAAATGGACCCCAAATCCACCCCCAGGACCCCAAAAATGGGGGGAATGGAGGACCCCAAAATTACCCCAAAAAATCCTAAAATTCCCTAAAAAAAACCCCAAAATTCCCATGAAATTTGGTCGAAATTTGAGCGAAATTTGGTCAAAATTCACGGAAATGAGCCCAAAAGGTCTTGGTGCCCGAGGCCACCTCCACGCAGCCCCCGCGGACCCCCAGGACTGCGAAAAAATAGAAAAAAAGGGAAAATTCCCAAAATTCAAAAAAAATCCCAAAATTCCCACAAAAAAAGGTGAAATTTTGGTGAAATTCCAGTGAAATTTGAGTGAAATTTGAGTGAAATTCGAGCAAAATTCAGCGAAATTTGAGTGAAATTCGAGCGAAGTAAGCTCAAAAATTCGACCCAAAATTCACCCCAAAATTCACCCCAAATTCCTGAAATTCCCCAAAAAAATCCCAAAATTCCCACGAAAAAATGTGAAATTTTGGTGAAATTTTGGTGAAATTTGAGTGAAATTTGAGTGAAATTCGAGCGAAATTCAGCAAAATTTGAGTGAAATTTGAGTGAAATTCAAGTGAAATTCGAGCAAAATTCGCCCCAAAATTCACCCCAAAATGGGAACCAAATTCCTGAAATTCCCAAAAAAATCCCAAAATTCCCACGAAAAAATGTGAAATTTTGGTGAAATTCCGGTGAAATTTGAGTGAAATTTGAGTGAAATTCGAGCGAAATTCGAGCGAAATTCAGCAAAATTTGGGTGAAAATTGAGTGAAATTCGAGTGAAATTCGAGCAAAATTCGCCCCAAAATTCACCCCAAAATGGGAACCAAATTCCTGAAATCCCCAAAAAAAATCCCAAAATTCCCACCAAAAAATGTGAAATTTTGGTGAAATTCCGGTGAAATTTGAGTGAAATTTGAGCGAAATTTGAGTGAAATTCGAGTGAAAATTGAGTGAAATTTGAGTGAAATTCGAGCAAAATTCGCCCCAAAATTCACCCTAAAATGGGACCCAAATTCCTGAAATTCCCAAAAAAAATCCCAAAATTTCTGCCAAAAAATGCGAAATTTTGGTGAAATTCTGGTGAAATTTTGGTGAATTTTGAGTGAAATTCAGTGAAATTTGGGTGAAAATTGAGCAAAATTTGGGCGAAAATAAGCCCCAAAATTCAACCCAAAATTCGCCCCAAATTCCCGAAATTCCCAAAAAAAATCCCAAAATTCCCACGAAAAAATGTGAAATTTTGGTGAAATTTGAGCAAAATTTGGTCCAAATTCTGTTAAAATTTGGCCGAAAAGTGCAGGAAATGGACCCAGGTGACCCCGGAGAGCCCCAGGTGACATTTTTGGGATCCCAGGTGACATTTGGGGACATTTTTGGGACATTTCGGGGATCCCAGGTGACATTTGGGAACATTTTGGGGTCCCAGGTGACATTTGGGGACATTTTTGGGGTCCCAGGTGACATTTGGGAACATTTTGGGGTCCCAGGTGACATTTGGGGACATTTTGGGGATCCCAGGTGACATTTGGGGACATTTTTGGGACCTTTTTGGGACATTTTTGGGGTCCCGGGTGACATTTGGGGACATTTTTGAGGGTCCCAGGTGACATTTTTGGGGTCCCAGGTGACATTTGGGGACATTTTTGGAGTCCCAGGTGACATTTTTGGGGTCCCAGGTGACATTTGGGGACATTTTTGGGACATTTCGGGGATCCCAGGTGACATTTGGGAACATTTTGGGGTCCCAGGTGACATTTGGGGACATTTTTGGGGTCCCGGGTGACATTTGGGGACATTTTTGGGGTCCCAGGTGACATTTGGGGACATTTTGGGGGTCCCAGGTGACATTTGGGGACATTTTTGGAGTCCCAGGTGACATTTTTGGGGTCCCAGGTGACATTTTGGGGGTCCCAGGTGACATTTGGGGACATTTTTGGGGTCCCAGGTGACATTTGGGGACATTTCGGGGGTCCCAGGTGACCTTCAGGGGTCCCAGGTGACATTTGGGGACATTTCGGGGGTCCCAGGTGACCCCGGAGAGCTCCAGGTGACATTTTTGGGGGTCCCAGGTGACATTTGGGGACATTTTTGGGACCTTTTTGGGAGATTTTGGGGGTCCCAGGTGACATTTGGGGACATTTCGGGGTGCCAGGTGACATTTGGGGACACTTTGGGGGTCCCATGCGACCTTGAGGGGTCCCAGGTGACACTTGGGGACATTTTCGGGACATTTTGGGGACATTTTTGGGGTCCCAAGTGCCATTTGGGGACATTTTGGGGGTCCCAGGTGACATTTTTGGGGTCCCAGGTGACACTTGGGGACATTTTCGGGACATTTTGGGGACATTTCAAGGGTCCCAAGTGCCATTTGGGGACATTTTTGGGGTCCCGGGTGACATTTGGGGACATTTTTGAGGGTCCCAGGTGACATTTGGGGACATTTTTGGGGTCCCAGGTGACATTTTTGGGGTCCTCAGGTGACATTTAGGGACATTTCGGGGGTCCCAGGTGACATTTGGGGACATTTTTGGGGTCCCGGGTGACATTTGGGGACATTTTTGAGGGTCCCAGGTGACATTTGGGGACATTTTTGGGGTCCCGGGTGACATTTGGGGACATTTTTGGAGTCCCAGGTGACATTTTTGGGGTCCCAGGTGACATTTGGGGACATTTTTGGAGTCCCAGGTGACATTTTTGGGGTCCCAGGTGACATTTGGGGACACTTTGGGGGTCCCAGGTGACATTTGGGGACATTTTGGGGGTCCCAGGTGACCTTGAGGGGTCCCAGGTGACATTTGGGGACATTTTTGGGACATTTCGGGGATCCCAGGTGACATTTGGGAACATTTTGGGGTCCCAGGTGACATTTGGGGACATTTCGGGGGTCCCAGGTGACATTTGGGGACATTTTGGGGGTCCCAGGTGACATTTGGGGACATTTTTTGGACATTTTGGGGACCACAGGTGACATTTGGGGACATTTTGGGGGTCCCAGGTGACCTTGAGGGGTCCCAGGTGACATTTGGGGACATTTTTGGGACATTTCGGGGATCCCAGGTGACATTTGGGAACATTTTGGGGTCCCAGGTGACATTTGGGGACATTTTGGGGATCCCAGGTGACATTTGGGGACATTTTTGGGACCTTTTTGGGACATTTTTGGGGTCCCAGGTGACATTTGGGGACATTTTGGGGGTCCCAGGTGACATTTGGGGACATTTTTGGGGTCCCGGGTGACATTTGGGGACATTTTTGAGGGTCCCAGGTGACATTTTTGGGGTCCCAGGTGACATTTGGGGACATTTTTGGAGTCCCAGGTGACATTTTTGGGGTCCCAGGTGACATTTGGGGACATTTTTGGGGTCCCAGGTGACATTTTGGGGGTACCAGGTGACATTTGGGGACATTTTTGGGGTCCCAGGTGACATTTTGGGGGTCCCAGGTGACATTTGGGGACATTTTTGGGGTCCCAGGTGACATTTGGGGACATTTTGGGGGTCCCAGGTGACATTTGCGGACATTTCGGGGGTCCCAGGTGACCCCGTAGAGCTCCAGGTGACATTTTTGGGGTCCCAGGTGACATTTGGGGCCATTTCGGGGTGCCAGGTGACATTTGGGGACACTTTGGGGGTCCCATGCGACCTTGAGGGGTCCCAGGTGACACTTGGGGACATTTTCGGGACATTTTGGGGACATTTTTGGGGTCCCAAGTGCCATTTGGGGACATTTTGGGGGTCCCAGGTGACATTTTTGGGGTCCCAGGTGACACTTGGGGACATTTTCGGGACATTTTGGGGACATTTTTGGGGTCCCAAGTGCCATTTGGGGACATTTTTGGAGTCCCAGGTGACATTTTTGGGGTCCCAGGTGACACTTGGGGACATTTTCGGGACATTTTGGGGACATTTCAAGGGTCCCAAGTGCCATTTGGGGACATTTTTGGAGTCCCAGGTGACATTTTTGGGGTCCCAGGTGACATTTTGCGACATTTTTGGGGGTCCCAGGTGACATTTGGGGACATTTTGGGGTCCCAGGTGACATTTGGGGACATTTTTGGGGCCCCAGGTGACATTTTGTGACATTTCGGGGGTCCCAGGTGACATTTGGGGACACTTTGGGGGTCCCATGCGACCTTGATGGCTCCCAGGTGACACTTGGGGACATTTTTGGGACATTTTGGGGACATTTCAAGGGTCCCAAGTGCCATTTGGGGACATTTTTGGGGGTCCCAGGTGACCCCGAAGAGCCCCAGGTGACTTTTTTCGTACCCCACGTGACCTTGAAGGCTCCCAGGTGACACTTCGCGACATTTCGGGGGTCCCGGGTGCCATTTGGGGACATTTTGGGGACATTTTTGGGGGTCCCGGGTGACATTCGGGGGGTCCCGAACTCACCCTCAAGGAGCCCGAGCAGCAGCGGAGCAACATGGCGGCACTTCGGCAATTTCCGGACACCTTCGGCTCTTTCCGACCCGGTTCGGGCCCGGTTTCGGCTTTTTCCGTCCCTCCCCGGGCTCCGTTCCGTTACTTCCGGCCCGGTTCTCTTACTTCCGGCCCGGTTCTCTTACTTCCGGCCCGGTTCGGCAATTTTCGGCCCGGTTCGGTTAATTCCGGACACCTCCTTCTTAATTCGGCTGCTCCGGGGCCGCTTCGACTCTTTCCGGACAAGTTCGCTTCTTCCCGCGTTTTTCCGGCCCAGTTCAGCCCGTTTGGGCCCAGTTCGCTGTCACCGACCCCCCTCAGCCCCCTGCCCGGGCCATGGGACCCTCCCCCGCGCAGGAGGAGGACGAGGAGGAGGAGGACGAGGAGGAAGAGCCCGGGACGGCTCGGAGTCGCCGCTTCAAGGCATGGCCGGACCCTCACGGGGTCCGGGGGGTCTCCGCTTCGGTTCTTTTCGCTCCGGGTTCGGCTCTTTTCGGTCTCTCTCCGTCCCCTAGGGTTCGGTTGTTTCCGGCCCGCGGTTCGGCTCGAGGTTCGGGTGTTTTCGACTCTTTTCGGCTCGGGGTTCGGTCTTTCCGGCTCTTTTCGGCTCCGCTCGCTCCCGGCGCACTGCGGCGCCTGAGGGGGGGGCCGGGACCCGCTGGAATGACGTCAAATGGGGGCGGGGTTTAACTGAAGCCACGCCCACCCGAGCCGGAAACGCCCCCCCCCCCCGTTCCCGAAACTGTCGCGATGTCCCCAAAAGGGTCGCGATGTCCCCAGGGGCTGCCCCGAGGTGTCCCCGCGGGGTCTCTGTGTCCTCGCGTCCCTAAAGGGGGTCCGGGTGCTCCCCCCACCGTGTCCCCAACGTTGTCCCCGTGTCCCCAAGGACGTCCCTGAGGTTGTCCCCGTGTCCCCAAAGGTGTCCCCAAAGGTGTCCCCACGTCCACCGTGATGTCCCCCATGTCCCCCAGTGCTGTCCCCATGTCCCTCCCAGTGTCCCCAAGCCTCCCCCCCCCCCCCCCATGTCCCCAAGGGTGTCCCCACATTCCCAAGGGCTGTCCCCGTGTCCCTCCCGGTGTCCCCAAGGATGTCCCCACGTTGCCAAGGTGTCCCCAGATGTGTCCCCAAGTCCCTCCCGGTGTCCCCAAGTCCATCCCCAGATTGTCTCAGTGTCCCCAAGGACATCCCCACCTCCCCCCCCATGTCCCCAAGGGTGTCCCTAGCATTGTCCCCACATTCCCAGGAGTGTCCCCAAGTCCCTCCCACTGTCCCCAAGTCCCTCCCAGAGTCCCCAGAGGTGTCCCCATGTACCCAAGGGTGTCCCCAAGTCCCTCCCAGTGTCCCCAAGAGTGTCCCCAAGGTTGTCTCTGTGTCCCCAAGTCCATCCCCAGATTGTCCCAGTGTCCCCAAGCCCCTCCCAGTGTCCCCAAGGACATCCCCACCTCCTCCCCCCCATGTCCCCAACGGTATCCCCACGTCCCCAAAGGTGTCCCCAAGTCCCTCCCAGTGTCCCCAAGGGTGTCCCCGTGTCCCCAAGGCCCTTCCACTGTCCCCAAAGGTGTCCCTGTGTCCCCAAGGATGTCCCAAGTCCCTCCTAGTGTCCCCATATTCATCTCCAGATTGTCCCAGTGTCCCCAAGGCCCTCCCAGTGTCCCCAAAGGTGTCCCCAAAGGTGTCCCCATGTCCCTCCCGATGTCCCCAAGAAGTTCCAACGCTCTGAGATCAGTCTCAGCTTTATTCAAATGTCCCCAGGTATCTCCGTGGTGCCCTGGGGTGTCCTCCGGGTGTCCCAGGTGTCCCAGTGTCCCAGGTGTGTCCCAGGTGTCCCCAGGTGTGTCCAGGTGTCACTTGTAGAACTCATGCTCTGCTCGTCCTTTTTGATCACCGTCTTGTAAGCTTTCTCGAAGTCCTTGGCCAGCACGATGTACCTGTTCTCCCTCACGGCCAGCATCCCGCCCTGGGGACACACCTGAGCGTCACCTGAGTGCCACCTGGGCACACCTGTGTCACCTACAGCCACCCCCAGGTGACAGGCACAGGTCACCTGTATCACCTGTGCCACACGATGTACCTGTTCTCCCTCACGGCCAGCATCCCGCCCTGGGGACACACCTGAGCGTCACCTGAGTGTCACCTGGGCACACCTGGGACACACCTGTATCATCTACAGCCACCTGTCACCCACAGCCACCCCCAGGTGACAGGGACAGGTCACCTGTGCCACACGATGTACCTGTTCTCCCTCACGGCCAGCATCCCGCCCTGGGGACACACCTGAGTGTCACCTGAGTGCCACCTGGACACACCTGAGACACCCCACTGTCACCTACAGCCACCCCACTGTCATCTACAGCCACCCCCAGGTGACAAGGACAGGCCACCTGTGCCACACGATGTACCTGTTCTCCCTCACGGCCAGCATCCCGCCCTGGGGACATGGGGACACACCTGAGTGTCACCTGAGTACCACCTGGGCACACCTGGGACACCCCACTGTCACCTACAGCCACCCCCAGGTGACAGGGACAGGTCACCTGTGCCACACGATGTACCTGTTCTCCCTCACGGCCAGCATCCCGCCCTGGGGACACACCTGAGCGTCACCTGAGTGCCACCTGGACACACCTGAGACACTCCTGTGCCACCCACAGCCATCCCCAGGTGACAGGGACAGGTCACCTGTGCCACACGATGTACCTGTTCTCCCTCATGGCCAGCATCCCACCCTGGGGACACAGGGACACACCTGAGTGTCACCTGGACACACCTGGGACACTCGGGAGACACCCTACTGTCACCTACAGCCACCCAGAGCCACCGCCAGGTGACAGGCACAGGTCACCTGTATCACCTGTGCCACACGATGTACCTGTTCTCCCTCACGGCCAGCATCCCACCCTGGGGACACACCTGAGCGTCACCTGAGTGTCACCTGGGCACACCTGGGACACACCTGTATCATCTACAGCCACCTGTCACCCACAGCCACCCCCAGGTGACAGGGACAGGTCACCTGTGCCACACGATGTACCTGTTCTCCCTCACGGCCAGCATCCCGCCCTGGGGACACACCTGAGTGTCACCTGAGTGCCACCTGGACACACCTGGGACACACCTGTGTCACCCAGAGCCACCACCAGGTGACAGGGACAGGTCAGCTGTGTCAGAACAATGCACCTGTTCTCCCTCACGGCCAGCATCCCGCCCTGGGAAGGTCACCCTGTGTCACCTGAGTGCCACCTGGACACACCTGGGACACTCCTGAGACACTCCACTGTCACCTACAGCCACCCCCAGGTGACAGGGACAGGTCACCTGTATCACCTGTGCCACACGATGTACCTGTTCTCCCTCACGGCCAGCATCCCGCCCTGGGAAGGTCACCTGTGTCACCTGAGTGTCACCTGGGCACACCTGGGACACACCTGTGTCACCTACAGCCACCCTCAGGTGACAGGCACAGGTCACCTGTATCACCTGTGCCACACGATGTACCTGTTCTCCCTCACGGTCAGCATCCCGCCCTGGGGACATGGGGACACACCTGAGTGTCACCTGGACACACCTGGGACACTCGGGAGACACCCTACTGTCACCTACAGCCACCCAGAGCCACCGCCAGGTGACAGGCACAGGTCACCTGTATCACCTGTGCCACACGATGTACCTGTTCTCCCTCACGGTCAGCATCCCGCCCTGGGGACATGGGGACACACCTGAGTGTCACCTGGGTCACCTCCAGGGTCACCTATGTCACCTACAGCCACACCTGTGTCACCTGAATGATGCCCAGGGTCACCTGTGTGATCCCCAGGGTCACCTGTGTCACCCACAGCCACACCCACCGTCACCGACAGCCACACCTGCGTCACCTCTCACCTGTCACGCACCTGTCCCCAGGTGTCACACCCATTCCTAGGTGTCCCCTGTCACCTGTACCACCTATCCCAGGTGTCACACCTGTGCCCAGGCATTGCCAGGTGTGTCCCACCTGTGCCCAAATGTACAGAGGTTTCTGCCACCTGTCCCCAGGTGTCACCTGTCACCTGTATCACCTGTCCCACGTGTCCCCCAGGAGTGTCCCACCTGTCCCCAGGTGTGTGCCACATGTCCCCAGGTGTACCCAGGCTTGCCCAGGTATGTCACACCTGTCCCCAGGTGTGTCCATGTGCCCCACACCTGTCCCCAGGTGTGTCCATGTCTCCCACACCTGTCCCCAGGTGTGTCCATGTCTCCCACACCTGTCCCCAGGTGTGTCCACATGTCTCACACCTGTCTGCAGGTATGTCACACCTGTGCCCAGGCGTGTCCAGGCATGCCCAGGTATGTCACACCTGTGCCCAGGCGTGTCCAGGCATGCCCAGGTATGTCACACCTGTGCCCAGGTGTGTCCAGGCATGCCCAGGTATGTCACACCTGTGCCCAGGTGTGTCCAGGCATGCCCAGGTATGTCACATCTGTCCCCTGGGTGTGTTCACATATCCCACACCTGCCCCCAGGTATGTCCCACACCTGTCCCCAGGTGTGTCCATGTGTCCCACACCTGTCCCCAGGTGTGTCCATGTCTCCCACACCTGTCCCCAGGTGTGCCCAAGTATGCCACACCTGTCCCCAGGTATATCACACCTGTCCCCAGGTGTGTCCACGTGTCCCACACCTGTCCCCAAGTGTCCCCCAGGTGTCCCCATGTGTCCCACACCTGCCCCCAGGTGTCCCCCAGGTGTGTCACACCTGTCCCCAGGTGTCCCTCACCTCCTGGCAGATGGAGTTGATGTCAGCCCCCGAGATCTTGTCCGGCCGCGCCACGTCTGGGGGGGAGGGGTCAAGGAAACGCCACCAGGTGTGCTCAGGTGTGTGCCCAGGTGTGAGATACGATCCTCCAGGTGTGTTCCCAGCTCCCCCAGGTGTGTTCCCTGTACCCCCAGGTGTATCCAGGTGTATCCCAGGTGTATTCCAACCCCCCCAAGTGTACCCCAGTCCCCCCAGGTGTATCTCAGCCCCCCCCCCCCCAGGTGTAGCCAGGTATACCCCAGCTGTACCCCAGCCCCCCCAGGTGTATCCCAGGTGTATCCCAACCCTCCCAGGTGTATCCCAGGTGTATCCCAACCCTCCCAGGTATACCCCAGCTGTACCCCAGCCCCCCCAGGTGTATCCCAGGTGTATCCCAACACCCCCAGGTGTATCCCAGCCCCCCCAGGTGTGTTCCCTGTACACCAGGTGTACCCCAGGTGTATCTCAGGTGTACCTCAGGTGTATCCCAACCCCCCCAAATATGTTTTCTCTATCTCAGGTGTATCCCAACCCCCCCCAGGTGTATCCCAGGGGTATCTCAGGTGTACCTCAGCTGTATCCCAACTCCCCCAGGTGTATCCCAGGTGTGTCTCAGGTGTATCCAGGTGTACCCCACAGGTACCCCAACCCCTCCAAATGTATCCCAGGTGTGCCCCAGCTCCCCCAGGTGTATCCCAAATGTGACCCAACCCCCCAGGTGTATCCAGGTGTATCCCAGCCCCCCCAGGTGTATCCAGGTGTACCCAGGTGTGTGGGATACAATCCTCCAGATCCACCTCCTTGGACAGGTGCGTCCCAGTTACTCCCAGGTGTACCCCAACCCTCCCAGGTGTACCCCAACCTCCCCAGGTGTACCCCCGGTGTATCCAGGTGTGCCCAGGTGTGTCCCATACAATCCTCCAGGTCCACCTCGTCGAACAGGTGTATCCCCAGCTACCCCCAGGTGTACCCCAGGTGTGTCTCAGGTGTATCCCAGCCCCCCCAGGTGTATCCAGGTGTGCCCAGGTGTGTGGGATACAATCCTCCAGCTCCACCTCCTTGGACAGGTGTATCCCCAGCTACCCCCAGGTGTACCCCAGGTGTGTCTCAGGTGTATCCCAGCCCCCCCAGGTGTATCCAGGTGCGCCCAGATGTGTCAGATACAATCCTCCAGGTCCACCTCCTCAGACAGGTGTGTCCCCAGCTACCCCCAGGTGTACCCCAACCCTCCCAGGTGTACCCCAACCTCTCCAGGTGTATCCCAGGTGTATCCAGGTGTATCCCAGCCCCCCCAGGTGTATCCAGGTGTGCCCAGGTAAGGATACAATCCTCCAGCTCCACCTCCTCGGACAGGTGTATCCCCAGCTACCCCCAGGTGTACCCCAACCCTGCCAGGTGTACCCCAACCTCCCCAGCTGTACCCCAGGTGTATCCCAGGTGTATGCAGGTGTGCCCAGGTGAGGATACAATCCTCCAGGTCCACCTCCTCAAACAGGTGTGTCCCCAGCTACCCCCAGGTGTACCCCAGGTGTGTCTCAGATGTATCCCAGCCCCCCCAGGTGTATCCAGGTGTACCCAGGTGTGTGGGATACAATCCTCCAGGTCCACCTCGTCGAACAGGTGTGTCCCCAGCTACCCCCAGGTGTACCCCAACCCTCCCAGGTGTATCCCAGGTGTATCCAGGTGTATCCCAGGTGTATGCAGGTGTGCCCAGGTGTGTGGGATACAATCCTCCAGGTCCACCTCCTTGGACAGGTGTATCCCCAGCTACCCCCAGGTGTACCCCAACCCTCCCAGGTGTATCCCAGGTGTATCCAGGTGTGCCCAGGTGAGGATACAATCCTCCAGGTCCACCTCCTCGGACAGGTTCATCTTGCCGGTGATGGTGGAGAAGATCAGACGTTTCTGGCGCCGGTCCGGCAGGGGGAACTCGATCTTCCTGTCCAGCCGGCCCGGCCGCAGCAGGGCGGGGTCCAGCGTGTCCGCACGGTTCGTGGCCATGATCACCTGGACAGGTGAGGGACAGGTGAGGGACAGGTGAAAGACGCGCCCCAGAGCACCCCCAGATCCATCGTTAATTCATAATTAATTCCCAGCTCAGGTGTGCCCAGGCGTGCCCAGGTGTGCCCCAGAGCAGGGCGGGGTCCAGCGTGTCTGCCCGGTTCGTGGCCATGATCACCTGGACAGGTGAGGGACAGGTGAGGGTCACACCTGAGATGCACCTGAAACCCTCACAGCGCTCCCAAAACAATAAAACCCTCACAATTCCCAACTCAGGTGTGCCCAGGTGTGCCCGGAGCAGGACAGGGTCCAGCGTGTCGGCACGGTTCGTGGCCATGATCACCTGGACAGGTGAGGGACAGGTGAGGGACAGGTGAAAGACGCGCCCCAGAGCACCCCCAGATCCATCGTTAATTCATAATTAATTCCAGCTCAGGTGTGCCCAGGTGTGCCAGGTGTGCCCCAGAGCAGGGCGGGGGTCCAGCGTGTCTGCCCGGTTCGTGGCCATGATCACCTGGGACAGGTGAGGCACACACCTAAGATACACCTGAGGGCATCCCAGATCCATAACTAATTCATAATTAATTTCTGTAATTCCTTGCTCAGGTGTGCCCTGGAGCAGTACTGGGTCCAGCGTGTCCGCACGGTTCGTGGCCGTGATCACCTGTGCAGGTGAGGAACACACCTGAGATACACCTGAGAGCATCGCCATATCCCTAACTAATTCATAATTAATTTCTGTAATTCCTATCTCAGGTGTGCTCAGGTGTGCCCCAGAGCAGGGGGGGGTCCAGCGTGTCCGCACGGTTCGTGGCCATGATCACCTGGACAGGTGAGAAACACACCTGAGATACACCTGTGAGAGCCTCACAGCGCTCCCAAAACCATAAAACTCTCACAATTCCCAACTCAGGTGTGCCCAGGTGTGCCCTGGAGCAGCACTGGGTCCAGCGTGTCCGCACGGTTCGTGGCCACGATCACCTGGACAGGTGAGGGACAGGTGAGGGACACAGCCCGGAGTGCTCCCAAAACCATAAAACCCTCACAATTCCCCGACTCAGGTGTGCCCAGGTGTGTCCAGCCGGCCCGGCCGGAGCAGGGCGGGGTCCAGCGTGTCCGCACGGTTCGTGGCCATGATCACCTGTGCAGGTGAGGGACAGGTGAGCGACACACCTGAGATACACCTGAGGGCATCCCCAGATCCATAACTAATTCATAATTAATTTCTGTAATTCCTATCTCAGGTGTGCTCAGGTGTGCCCTGGAGCAGTACTGGGTCCAGCGTGTCCGCACGGTTCGTGGCCATGATCACCTGGGACAGGTGAGGGACAGGTGAGGGACAGGTGAAAGACGCGCCCCAGAGCACCCCCAGATCCATCGTTAATTCATAATTAATTCCCAGCTCAGGTGTGCCCAGGCGTGCCCAGGTGTGCCCCAGAGCAGGGCGGGGTCCAGCGTGTCTGCCCGGTTCGTGGCCATGATCACCTGGACAGGTGAGGGACAGGTAAGGGTCACACCTGAGATACACCTGAGAGCCTCACAGCACTCCCAGAACAATAAAACCCTCACAATTCCCAACTCAGGTGTGCCCAGGTGTGCCCAGGTGTGCCCAGCCGCAGCAGGGCAGGGTCCAGCGTGTCTGCCCGGTTCGTGGCCATGATCACCTGGGACAGGTGAGAAACACACCTGAGATACACCTGAGAGCCTCAGAGCGCCCCTAGATCCATCAAACCCCCTGGAATTCCCAGCTCAGGTGTGCTCAGGTGTGCCCAGCCGCAGCAGGACAGGGTCCAGCGTGTCCGCACGGTTCATGACCATGATCACCTGGACAGGTGAGGAACACACCTGAGATACACCTGTGAGAGCCTCACAGCGCTCCCAAAACCATAAAACTCTCACAATTCCCAACTCAGGTGTGCCCAGGTGTGCCCTGGAGCAGCACTGGGTCCAGCGTGTCCGCACGGTTCGTGGCCACGATCACCTGGACAGGTGAGGGACAGGTGAGGGACACAGCCCGGAGTGCTCCCAAAACCATAAAACCCTCACAATTCCCCGACTCAGGTGTGCCCAGCTGTGTCCAGCCGGCCCGGCCGGAGCAGGGCGGGGTCCAGCGTGTCCGCACGGTTCGTGGCCATGATCACCTGTGCAGGTGAGGGACAGGTGAGCGACACACCTGAGATACACCTGAGGGCATCCCCAGATCCATAACTAATTCATAATTAATTTCTGTAATTCCTATCTCAGGTGTGCTCAGGTGTGCCCTGGAGCAGTACTGGGTCCAGCGTGTCTGCACGGTTCGTGGCCATGATCACCTGTGCAGGTGAGGGACACACCTGAGATATACCTGAGGGCATCCCCAGATCCATAATTAATTCATAATTAATCCCTGTAATTCCCAGCTCAGGTGTGCCCAGGTGTGCCCAGCCGCAGCAGGGCGGGGTCCAGAGTGTCGGCACAGTTCGTGGCCATGATCACCTGGGACAGGTGAGGGACAGGTGAGGGACAGGTGAGGGACGTGCCCCAGAGCACCCCCAGATCCATAATTAATTCCTAATTAATTCCTGTAATTCCCAACTCAGGTGTGCCCAGGTGTGCCCATGTGTCTGCATGGTTCGTGGCCATGATCACCTGGGACAGGTGAGGAACAGGTGAGGAACAGATGAGGAATCATTGTCACCTGAGATACACCTGAGATACACCTGAGAGCCTCAGAACACTCTTAGATCCACGAAGCCTTCACAATTCCCTGCCCAGGTGTGCCCAGGTGTGCCCCAAGGTGTGCCCAGGTGTGCCCAGGTGCCCGGCCGGTTCGTGGCCATGATCACCTGGGGACATGGGAAGGACAGGTGAGGAGATGGGGACACACCTGGGCACACCTGGGTCACACCCAGGGACACGTGGCCACAGGTAAGAACTCAAGGTCACAGCTCGGACCACACCTGGGGACACCTGGGAGCACACCTGGGTCACACCTGGGCACAGGTGAGGACTCAGGACCACACCTGGGTCACAGCAGGATCCAGGCAAAAACTCTGGGTCATACCTGGGCCACACCTGAGAACACCTGAGCACAGGTGAGGACACAGCACCACACCTGGAGATCCCTGGGGTCACACCTGGGCACAGGTGAGGACTCAGGACCACACCTGGACATCCCTGGGGTCACACCTGGGCACAGGTGAGGACTCAGGACCACACCTGGGCACACCTGGAGACCCCCAGGAGCACACCTGGCTCACATCTGGGCATAGGTGAAGACTCAGGGCCACACCTGGGCATGCCTGTGTTCACCTGGGCACACCTGGAAACCCCTGGAGCCACATCTGGACACATCTGGGGCCCACCAGGGACACCTGTGCCACACCTGTGCCCACCTGTGTCCACCTGAGCCACACCTGGGCACACCTGAGCCACACCTGGGCACACCTGAGCCATACCTGGGCACACCTGAGTCACATCTGGGCACACCTGTGCCCACCTGGAGACCTCTAGGAGCACACCTGGGCACACCTGAGCCCACCTGGGACCATACCTGGGAACACCTGCGTACACCTGGAGACCTCTGGGACCACACTTGTGTCCACCTGGACACACCTGGAAACCCCTGGGGCCACCTGAGCCCACCTGGAAACCTCTAGGACCACACCTGTGCCCACCTGAGCCACAACTGGGCACACCTGAGCCACACCTGGGTACACCTGAGCCACACCTCAGCCACACCTGGGCACACCTGGGCACACCTGAGCCACACCTGTGCACACCTGAGCCACACCTGTGCACACCTGAACCACACCTGGGCACACCTGAGCCACACCTGGGCACACCTGTGCACATCTGAGCCACACCTGGGCACACCTGAACTACACCTGTGCCCACCTGAGCACACCTGAGCCACACCTGAGCCACACCTGTGCACATCTGAGCCACACCTGGGCACACCTGGGCACACCTGAACTACACCTGTGCCCACCTGAGCCACACCTGAGCCACACCTGTGCACATCTGAGCCACACCTGGGCACACCTGGGCACACCTGAACTACACCTGTGCCCACCTGAGCACACCTGGGCACACCTGAGCCACACCTGGGCACACCTGTGCACACCTGGGCACACCTGGCCCCCCCGGACACACCTTGACGTTGACGTTCTGGTCGAAGCCGTCCATTTGGTTGAGCAGTTCCAGAAGGATCCGCTGCACCTCGCGGTCAGCTTGGGGCGAAAAACGGCGATTTAGGGCAAAAAAATGGAGATTTGGGGGAAAAAATGGAGATTTGGGGGAAAAAATGGTGATCTCCGGGAAATTATGGAGATTTGGGGGGAAAAATGGAGATTTGGGGGGAAAGTATGGAGATTCGGGACCAAAAAATGGAGATTTGGGAGGAAAAAATGGAGATTTGGGAGGAAAATATGGAGATTTGGGGGAAAAAATGGAGATTCGGGACCAAAAAATGGAGATTTGGGGAAAAAATGGAGATTTGGAGAGAAAAAAGAGAAAAAATAGAGATTTGGGGGAAAACCAGAGATTTGGGGGAAAAATGGAGATTTGGGGCGAAAAACGGAGATTTAGGGGAAAAAATGGAGATTTGGGGTGAAAAAATGGAGATTTGCGAGGAAAAATGGAGATTTGGGGGAAAATATGGAGATTTGGGGGAAAAAATGGAGATTTAGGGGAAAAAATGGAGATTTGGGGCGAAAAAATGGAGATTTGGGGGAAAATATGGAGATTTGGGGGAAAAAATGGAGATTTGGGGGGAAAAATGGAGATTTGGGGGGAAAAATGGAGATTTGGGGGAAAAAATGGAGATTTGGGGGGAAAAAATGGAGATTTGGGGGAAAAATGGAGATTTGGGGGAAAAAATGGAGATTCGGGACCAAAAAATGGAGATTTGGGGGAAAAAATGGAGATTTGGAGAGAAAAAAGAGAAAAAATAGAGATTTGGGGGAAAACCAGAGATTTGGGGGAAAAATGGAGATTTGGGGCGAAAAAATGGAGATTTGGAGAGAAAAAATAGAGATTTGGGGGAAAACCAGAGATTTGGGGGAAAAATGGAGATTTGGGGCGAAAAACGGAGATTTAGGGCAAAAAAACGGAGATTTGGGGGAAAAAATGGAGATTTAGGGGAAAATATGGAGATTTGGGGCAAAAAAAATAGAGATTTGGGGTGAAAAAATGGAGATTTGGGGGAAAATATGGAGATTTGGGGCAAAAATGGTGATTTGGGGTGAAGAAATGGAGATTTGGGATGAAAAAACAGCGATTTGGGGAGAAAAAGGCAATTTGGGGAGAAAAAGGCGATTTGGGGTAAAAAACAGCAATTTGGGGCCTCCGGAATTCAGAGATTTCGGCAAATTCAGCCCCGGGGAGCCCTGAAACCCCAAATTCCACAGAGGTGACCCCAAATCCCTCCCAGGTTCTCCTGACCTTCACCCCAAAGTTCTCCAGAACATTCCTCACCCCAAATTCCATCCAAAAATCCCCAAACTCCACCCAGGACTCCCCAAATTTGACCCTAACGGAGACCCCTCCCCAATTTTGGGGGTCCAGCCCCTCACCCCCGGTCTGGAGTTCCTAAATCTCACCTTGACCTTCATCCTGAAGATCTCCAGAAGGTTCTTCACCCCCAAATTCCACCAAAAACCACCCAAAAACCAACCAGGACCCCCCAAAACCACCCCAAAACCACTCAAAGACCCCCCAGACTTGACCCTAAAGGAGACCCCTCCCCAATTTGGGGGTCCCAGCCCCTCACCCCCGGTCTGGAGTTCTGAAATCTCACCTAGACCTTCATCCCAAAGTTCTCCAGAAGGTTCCTGACCCCCAAATTCCACCCGAAAAACCCAAAATTCCACCCAAATCTCACCCAGGACCACCCAAACTCTACCCAGGACCCCCCAAAGTCAACCCTAATGAAGACCCCTCCCCAATTTGGGGTCCAGCCCCTCACCCCCGGTCTGGGATTTGGTTGACCTTCATCCCAAAGTTCTCCAGAAGGTTCCTGACCCCAAAATTCCACCAAAAAACACCCCAGAACCGCCCAAAAACCACCCAGGACCCCCCAAAAAACACTCAAAGACCCCCCAAAGTCAACTCTAACAGAGACCCCTCCCCAATTTGGGGGTCCCAGACCCTCACCCCCAGTCTGGAGTTCCTAAATCTCACCTTGACCTTCATCCCGAAGATCTCCAGAAGGTTCCTGACCCCCAAATTCCACCCGAAAATCCCGAAATTCCACCCAAATCTCACCCAGGACCACCCAAACTCTACCCAGGACCCCCCAAAGTCAACCCTAACGGAGACCCCTCCCCAATTTGGGGGTCCCAGCCCCTCACCCCCGGTCTGGAGTTCCTAAATCTCACCTTGACCTTCATCCTGAAGATCTCCAGAAGGTTCTTCACCCCCAAATTCCACCAAAAACCACCCAAAAACCAACCAGGACCCCCCAAAACCACCCCAAAACCACTCAAAGACCCCCCAGACTTGACCCTAAAGGAGACCCCTCCCCAATTTGGGGGTCCCAGCCCCTCACCCCCAGTCTGGAGTTCCTAAATCTCACCTTGACCTTCATCCTGAAGATCTCCAGAAGGTTCCTCACCCCCAAATTTCACCCGAAAATCCCAAAATTCCACCCAAATCTCACCCAGGACCCCCCAAAGTCAACCCTAATGGAGACCCCTCCCCAATTTGGGGGTCCCAGCCCCTCACCGCCGGTCTGGGCGTCGAAGCGCTTGGTGGCGATGGCGTCGATCTCGTCGATGAAGATGATGGCAGGCGCGTTCTCCTTGGCCAGGCGGAAAACGTCGCGCACCATGCGAGGACCCTCGCCCAGGTACTTCTGCACGAACTCCGAGCCCACCACGCGGATGAAGGCGGCTGGGAGACCCCCGAAAAATTTGGGATCAGGATCCCAAAATCGATCCCGAAACGTGGAGAAGGTAGGAGATCCCAAATCCCAGCGAGATCCCAAAAATGCCACTAAAAAGCCCAAAAATCCCACCAGAAATCCCGAAAATCCCACCGAAAAACCCAAAAATCCCACCAGAAACCCCAAAATCCCACCAGAAATCCCCAAAATCCCACCGAAAAACCCAAAAATCCCACCAGAAACCCCAAAATCCCACCAGAAACCCCAAAATTCCACTGAGAATCCCAAAAATCCCAGCAGAAATCCCCAAAATCCCACTGAAAAACCCAAAAATCCCACTGAGAATCCAAAAAATCCCACGGGGAATCCATGGAGATCACCACGCGGATGAAGGCGGCTGGGAGACCCCGAAAAATTTGGGATCAGGACCCCAAAATCGATCCCGAAATGTGGAGAGGATAAGGGAACGCAAAATCCCAGCAAAAATCCCAAAACTGCCACTAAAAAGCCCAAAAATCCCACCAGAAATCCCGAAAATCCCACCAGAAACCCTGAAATCCCACTGAGAATCCCAAAAATCCCACTGAGAATACCAAAAATCCCACTGAGAATCCCAAAAATCCCACCAGAAATCCCAAAATCCCACTGAGAAACCCAAAAATCCCACTGAGAATTCCAAAAATTCCACCAGGAACCCAAAAATCCCACAGGGAATCCATGGAGATCACCACGCGGATGAAGGCGGCTGGGAGACCCCGAAAAATTTGGGTTGGGACCCCGAAAATGACCCCAAATTCATGAAGATTGACGGGAATTGCGAAATCCCACCAAAAACCCCAAAAATCCCACCAGGAACCCCAAAAATCCCACTGGGAATCCATGGAGATCACCACGCGGATGAAGATGGCTGGAAAACCCCCAAAAATTTGGGAGCAGGACCCCAAAATCAATCCCAAAATGTGGAGAAAGTAAGAGATCCCAAATCCCAGCGAGATCCCAAAAATGCCACTAAAAAGCCCAAAAATCCCACTGAGAACACCCAAAATCCCACCAGAAACCCTGAAATCCCACTGAGAATCCCAAAAATCCCACTGAGAATCCCAAAAATCCCACGGGGAATCCCAAAAATCCCACTGAGAATCCCAAAAATCCCACTGAGAATCCCAAAAATTCCACCAGGAACCCAAAGATCCCACTGGGAATCCATGGAGATCACCACGCGGATGAAGGCGGCTGGGAGACCCCCAAAAATTTGGGATCAGGATCCCAAAATCGATCCCGAAATGTGGAGAGGACAACAGATCCCAAAATCCCAGGAAAAGTTCCAAAAATTCCACCAGCAATCCCAAAAATCCCACCAGGAACCCCAAAATCCCACCAAAAAATCCCAAAAATCCCACCAAAAAATCCCCCAAATCCCACTAAAAACCCCAAAAATAACCCCAAAAACCCCAAGGAGGGCCCCAGAAATCCATGGGGACCACCAGGAACCCCAAAAGTCCCCCCAGGACCTCCCCCAAAGTCCACCCTGACCTTCATCCCGAGGTTTTCCAGAAGGTTCCTCACCCCCAAAACCACCCAAAAATCCCTCAAATTTCACCCACGGGTGCCCCCAGACCCCAAATCCCCCCAGGGACCCCAAAGGACCCCCAGGACCCCCCAAACTCCACCCAAGACCTCCCCAAGTCCCATCTTGACCTTCATCCCGAAGTTCTCCAGAAGGTTCCTCACCCCCAAAAATTCCTCCAACCCCACCAAAAATCCCTCAAATGTCACCCATGGGTGCCCCCAGACCCCAAATCCCCCCAGAGACCCCAAAGGACCCCCAGGACCCCCCCAGGTCTCCCCAAAGCCCCCCAGGACCCCCCAAAGCCCACCTTGACCTCCATCCCAAGGTTCTCCAGAAGATTCCTCACACCCCAAAACCACCGCAAAACCACCCAAAAACGCTTCAAATTTCACCCATGGGTGCCCCTGGACCCCAAATCCCCCCAGAGACCCCAAAAGACCCCCAGGACACCCCCAGGACCCCAAAACTCCCCCCAGAACCCCCCAAAGCCCACCTTGACCTTCATCCCAAGGTTCTCCAGAAGGTTCCTCCCACCCCAAAACCACCCAAAAACCACCCCAAAACCACCCCAAAACCACCCAAAAATGCTTCAAATGTCACCCATGGGTGCCCCCAGACCCCAAATCCCCCCAGAGACCCCAAAGGACCCCCAGGACACCCCCAGGTCTCCCCAAAGCCCCCCAGGACCCCCCAAAGCCCACCTTGACCTCCATCCCGAGGTTCTCCAGAAGGTTCCTCCCACCCCAAAACCACCCAAAAACCACCCCAAAACCACCCCAAAACCACCCAAAAATGCTTCAAATGTCACCCATGGGTGCCCCCAGACCCCAAATCCCCCCAGAGACCCCAAAAGACCCCCAGGACACCCCCAGGTCTCCCCAAAGCCCCCCAGGACCCCCCAAAGCCCACCTTGACCTCCATCCCGAGGTTCTCCAGAAGGTTCCTCCCACCCCAAAACCACCGCAAAACCACCCAAAAATGCTTCAAATGTCACCCATGGGTGCCCCCAGACCCCAAATCCCCCCAGGGACCCCAAAGGACCCCCAGGACACCCCAAATCCCCCCCAGGACCTCCCCCAAGCCCTCCAAATCCCACCTTGACCTTCATCCCGAGGTTCTCCAGAAGATTCCTCACACCCCAAAACCACCCAAAAACACCCAAAATCCACCCAAAACGCAGCCAAAGACCCCTCAAATTTCACCCAAATTTCACCCACGGGTGCCCCCAGACCCCAAATCCCCCCAGGGACCCCAAAAGACCCCCAGGACCCCCCCAGGACCCCCCAAAACCCCCCCAGGACCCACCTGTGGTGTGGTGGGCCACGGCCTTGGCCAGCATGGTCTTGCCGCAGCCGGGGGGGCCGTACATCAGCACCCCCCGGGGGGGGTCGATGCCGATCTGGGGGGGACAGAGGTCACCTGAGGGTCACCTGGAGGTCACCTGAGGTCACCTGGGGGGGGGTCACCCGAGGGTGGGGGAGGGGCTCACCTGCTTGTAGAGCTCGAAGTGGGTGAGGGGCAGCTCCACGGCCTCGCGCACCTCCTGCTTCTGGATGTCCATGCCGCCGATGTCGGCGTACACCACGTCCGGCTTCTGGTCTGGGGGGTCAGGGGGTCAGTTTGGGGCTACTGGGATGGACTGGGACCAGTTTGGGGCTACTGGGACGAGTTTGGGGCTAGTGAAATCAACTGGGACCAGTTTAAATCAACTGGAGTCAACTGAGGTCAATGGAGGTCAACTGGAGAATGACCAAGGGTTGACCAAGAGATGACCAAAGAGTGACCACCACGTCCGGTTTCTGGTCTGGGGGGGTCAGGGGGTCAGTTTGGGGCTACTGGGATGGACTGGGACCAGTTTGGGGCTACTGGGACGAGTTTGGGGCTAGTGAAATCAACTGGGACCAGTTTAAATCAACTGGAGTCAACTGAGGTCAATGGAGGTCAACTGGAGAATGACCAAGGGTTGACCAAGAGGTGACCACCATGGCCAGCTTCTGGTCTGGGGGGTCAGGGGGTCAGTTTGGGGCTACTGGGACCAGTTTGGGGCTACTGGAGTCAACTGGGACCAACTGGAATCAACTGGGACCAATTCGACTCAATGGAGGTCAACTGGAGTGACCAAGAGTTGATTGAAAAATGACCAAAGGGTGACCACCACGTCCGGTTTCTGGTCTGGGGGGTGACTGGGGGTCAGTTTGGGGCTACTGGGATGGACTACAACCAGTTTGGGGTTACTGGGATGAACTGGGACCAGTTTAGATCAACTGGGACCAACTGGCGTCAATGGAAATCAATTAGAGAATGACCAAGGGCTGATCAACAAATGACCAAAGAGTGACCACCACATCCAGTTTCTGGTCTGGGGGGTCAGGGGGTCAGTTTGGGGCTACTGGGATGGACTGGGACCAGTTTGGGGTTACTGGGATGGACTGGGACCAGTTTGGGGCTACTGGGACGAGTTTGGGGCTAGTGAAATCAACTGGGACCAGTTTAGATCAACTGGAGTCAACTGAGGTCAATGGAGGTCAACTGGAGAATGACCAAGGGTTGACACCAAGGAGTGACCACCGCGTCCGGCTTCTGGTCTGGGGGGTCAGGGGGTCACTCTGGGGTTACTGGGATGGACTGGGACCAGTTCAGATCAACTGGAGTCAACTGAGGTCAATGGAGGTCAACTGGAGAATGACCAAGGGTTGACCAAGAGATGACCACCATAGCCACCTTCTAGTCTGAGGGGCTACTGGGACCAGTTTAGGGCTACTGGGATGGACTGGGACCAGTTTGGGGCTAGTGGGATGGACTGGAACCAGTTTAGATCAACTGGGACCAACTGGCGTCAATGGAAATCAATTAGAGAATGACCAAGGGTTGATCAACAAATGACCAAAGAGTGACCACCACATCCAGTTTCTGGTCTGGGGGATCAGGGGGACAGTTTGGGGTTACTGGGATGGGCTGGAACCAGTTTGGGGTTACTGGGATGGACTGGGACCAGTTTGGGGCCACTGGAACCAACTGGGACTAAGTGGGATGAACTGGAACCAAGAGGAGTCAATGGAGGTCAACTGGACAATGACCAAGGGTTGACCAAGAGGTGACCACCACATCCGGCTTCTGGTCTGGGGGGTCAGGGGGTCAGTTTGGGGTTACTGGGACCAGTTTGGGGCTACTGAGATGAACTGGGATCAGTTTGGGGTTACTGGGATGGACTGGGACCAGTTCAGATCAACTGGAGTCAACTGAGGTCAATGGAGGTCAACTGGAGAATGACCAAGGGTTGACCAAGAGGTGACCACCATGGCCAGCTTCTGGTCTGGGGGGTCAGGGGGTCAGTTTGGGGCTACTGGGACCAGTTTGGGGCCACTGGAGTCAACTGGGACCAACTGGAATCAACTGGGACCAATTGGACTCAATGGAGGTCAACTGGAGAATGACCAAGGGTTGATTAAAGAATGACCAAAGATTGACCACCACGTCCGGCTGCTGGTCTGGGGGGTCAGCGGGTCAGTTTGGGGTTACTGGGACCAGTTTGAGGCTACTGGGATGGACTGGGACCAGTTTGGGGCCACTGGGACCAACTGGGACTAAGTGGGATGAACTGGAACCAAGAGGAGTCAATGGAGGTCAACTGGACAATGACCAAGGGTTGACCAAGAGGTGACCACCACGTCCGGCTTCTGGTCTGGGGGGTCAGGGGGTCAGTTTGGGGTTACTGGGACCAGTTTGGGGCTACTGGGATGAACTGGGATCAGTTTGGGGTTACTGGGATGGACTGAGACCAGTTTGGGGTTACTGGGATGGACTGGGACCAGTTTAGATCAACTGGAGTCAACTGAGGTCAATGGAGGTCAACCGGAGAATGACCAAGGGTTGACCAAGAGGTGACCACCATGGCCAGCTTCTGGTCTGGGGGGTCAGGGGGTCAGTTTGGGGGGACTGGGACCAGTTTGGGGCTATTGGAGTCAACTGGGACCAACTAGGATTAACTGGGACCAATTGGAGTCAATGGAGGTCATCTGGAGTGACCAAGAGTTGATTAAAGAAAGACCAAAAATTGACCACCACGTCCAGCTTCTGGTCTGGGGGGGTCAAGGGGTCAGTCTGGGGTTACTGGGACCAGTTTGAGGCTACTGGGATGAACTGGGATCAGTTGGGGGCAACTGGGATGAACTGGGACCAACTGGAGTCAATGGGGGCCAACTGGAGTGACCAACGGTCGAGCAAGGAGTGACCAAGAGGTGACCACCATGGCCAGCTTCTAGTCTGGGGGGGTCAGAGGGTTAGTCTGGGGTTACTGGGAGCAGTATGAGGCTACTGGGATGAACTGGGATCAGTTGGAGGCAACTGGGATGAACTAAGACCAACTGGAGTCAATGGGGGCGAACTGGAGTGACCAACAGTTGATTAAAGAATGACCAAGGGGTGACCAAAAGGTGACCACCACGTCCGGCTTCTGGTCTGGAGATCAGTAGGGGGTCAGCGGGGGGACTGGGACCAGTTTGGGGCAACTGGGATCAACTGGGACCAACTGGGATCAACTGGGACCAGTTGGAGTCAACGGAAGTCAATGGGAGTGACCAAAGAATTGACTAAAGAATGACCAAGGGGTGACCAAGGAGTGACCACCACACCTGGCTTGTCATCTGGAAGATCAACTGGAACCAGTTCTGGTCAACTGGAGTCAACTGTGACCAACTGGGATCAACTGGAGTCAACTGGGAACGACCCCAGGTGCACCCAGGTGCCCCCAGCAGGTACCTGAGGTGACCACCGTGACCCTGCCATCGACCTCTGGTGGCCAAACGTCCACCAGGGTCCTACCAGTGACCCCGAGATGACCCCAAATCCCATTTTTTTACCCCAAATCCCATTTTTCCAACCCCAAATCCCATTTTTCTGACCCCAAACGGCATTTCACCACCCCCCGGTGTGCCCAGGTGACCCTGGCAGGTACCTGAGGTGACCATCGTGACCCTGCTATCAATCTCCGGTGGCCAAACGTCCACCAAAGTCCTACCAGTGACCCCGAGATGACACCAAATCCCAATTTTTCACCCCAAATCCCATTTTTTCAACCCCAAATCCCTTTTTTTTTACCCCAAATCCCATATTTCCAACCCCAAACGGCATTTCACCGCCCCCAGGTGTGCCCAGGTGACCCCGGCAAGTACCTGAGGTGAGCACTGTGACCCTGCCATCGATCTCCGGTGGCCAAACGTCCACGAAGGTCCTACTACTGACCCCAAATCCCATTTTTTTACCCCAAATCCCATTTTTTCAACCCCAAATCCCATTTTTCCAACCCCAAATCCCCCATTTTTCTGACCCCAAACGGCATTTCACCGCCCCCAGGTGTGCCCAGGTGACCCTGGCAGGTACCTGAGGTGACCACCGTGACCCTGCCATCGACCTCTGGTGGCCAAACGTCCACGAAGGTCCTACCAGTGACCCCGAGATGACCCCAAATCCCATTTTTTTACCCCAAATCCCATTTTTCCAACCCCAAATCCCATTTTTTTATCCCAAATCCCATTTTTCCGACCCCAAACGGCATTTTGCCGCCCCCAGGTGTGCCCAGGTGCCCCCGGCAGGTACCTGAGGTGAACATCATGATACTGCACTTGACCTTAAGGGACCAAATGTCCACCAAGGTCCTACTGCTGACCTCAAGACAACCCCAAATCCCAATTTTTCGACCAAAAACAATGTTCCACCGCCCCCAGGTGTGCCCAGGTGCCCCCGGCAGGTACCTGAGGTGAGCATCATGATGCTGCTGTTGGCCTCGGGGGGCAGGACATCCCCCAAGGTCCTACTGCTGACTCCAAATCCCAATTTTCCAACCCCAAATCCCATTTTTCCAACCAAAAAAGATTTTTTATTGCCCCCAGGTGTGCCCAGGTGTGCCCAGGTGCCCCCGGCAGGTACCTGAGGTGAGCATCATGATGCTGCTGTCGGCCTCGGGGGGCAGCACGTCCACCAGGGCGTTGCTGTGCTTGTGCAGCGCCACCGACGCGTTGGGCTTGAGCAGCTCGCGGTCGATGGTGCTCAGGATGCGCACGTAATAGTTGGAACCTGCCCGGAACACCTGGGCTCACCTGGGGCTCACCTGGGCCAGGTGAGAGCCCCGGAGCAGCCCTGGACATGATCAGAATAGCCTCGAGTAGCTGTGATCATCTTCAGATCTTCTGTGTCCACCCCAGTGTCCACAACAGGTGCACTTCTGTGCCCCCACCACACCCAGGTGACCCTCAGGTGTTCCTCAGCCTCACCTGGGCCAGGTGAGAGCCCCGGACCAGCCCTGGATGCAGCTGGAGTGGCCACAGGTAGGTGTGGTCATCTCCAGACCTTCTGTGTCCACCCCAGTGTCCACAATGGTTCCATCCTGACGTTCTCACCGTGACCACGTGTGCCCCAGGTGACCCCTCAGGTGTTCCTCAGCCTCACCTGGGCCAGGTGAAGGCCCCTACCAGCCCTGGATGCAGCTGGAGTGGCGTCGAGTAGCTGTGGTCATCTCCAGACCTTCTGTGTCCACCCCAGTGTCCACAACAGGTGCACTTCTGTGCCCCCACCACGCCCAGGTGACCCTCAGGTGTTCCTCAGCCTCACCTGGGCCAGGTGAGAGCCCCGGACCAGCCCTGGATGCAGCTGGAGTGGCCACAGGTAGGTGTGGTCATCTCCAGACCTTCTGTGTCCACCCCAGTGTCCACAATGGTTCCATCCTGACGTTCTCACCGTGACCACGTGTGCCCCAGGTGACCCCTCAGGTGTTCCTCAGCCTCACCTGGGCCAGGTGAAGGCCCCTACCAGCCCTGGATGCAGCTGGAGTGGCGTCGAGTAGCTGTGGTCATCTCCAGACCTTCTGTGTCCACCTCAGTGTCCACAACAGGTGCACTTCTGTACCCCCACCACGCCCAGGTGACCCTCAGGTGTTCCTCAGCCTCACCTGGGCCAGGTGAGAGCCCCAGACCAGCCCTGGACATGGCCAGAGCAACCACGGGCAGGTTCTGACATGTTCCCAGGTGTGCCCAGGTGTGTCCCCAGGTGCGTCCAGGTGCACCCAGGTGTGTCCAGGTGCTCACCTGTGGTGGATCCCACGATGGCTGTGTTCTGCTCCACGGCCTCCAGGAACTGCCCAGTGACCAACGGGGACCTTCCCAACCCATGTCCACACCTACCCCAGGTATCTCCATGAATTCCCAGGTATTCCCAGGTGTGCCCAGGTGTGCCCAGGTGTGCCCAGGTGTGTCCCTCACCTGTGGTGGAGCCCACGATGGCTGTGTTCTGGTCCACGGCCTCCAGGAACTGCCCAATGACCAACGGGGACCTTCCCAACCCACGTCCCCACCTACCCCAGGTATCTCCGTGAATTCCCAACTATTCCCAGGTGTGCCCAGGTGCTCACCTGTGGTGGATCCCACGATGGCTGTGTTCTGCTCCATGGCCTCCAGGAACTGCCCGACGACCAACGGGGACCTTCCCAACCCATGTCCACACCTACCCCAGGTATCTCCCCCATCCCCCAGGTGTTCTCAGGTGTGCCCAGGTGTGTCCAGGTGTGCCCAGGTGTGTCCCTCACCTGTGGTGGAGCCCACGATGGCTGTGTTCTGGTCCACAGCCTCCAGGAACTGCCCAGTGACCAATGGGGACCTTCCCAACCCATGTGCCCTGTATCCCTCACCTATCCCAGGTATTCCCAGGTGTGTCCAGGTGTGCCCAGGTGTGTCCCTCACCTGTGGTGGATCCCACGATGGCGGTGTTCTGGTCCACGGCCTCCAGGAACTGCCCAGTGACCAACGGGGACCTTCCCAACCCATGTCCCCACCTACCCCAGGTATCTCCATGAATTCCCAGGTATTCCCAGGTGTGCCCAGGTGTGTCCAGGTGCTCACCTGTGGTGGAGCCCCAATGGCGGTGTTCTGGTCCACAGCCTCCAGGAACTGCCCAGTGACCAACGGGGACCTTCCCAACCCATGTCCCCACCTACCCCAGGTATCTCCATGAATTCCCAGGTATTCCCAGGTGTGCCCAGGTGTGTCCAGGTGCTCACCTGTGGTGGAGCCCCAATGGCGGGTGTTCTGGTCCACAGCCTCCAGGAACTGCCCAGTGACCAACGGGGACCTTCCCAACCCATGTCCACACCTACCCCAGGTATCTCCATGAATTCCCAGGTATTCCCAGGTGTCCCCAGGTGTCCCCAGGTGTGCCCAGGTGTGTCCCTCACCTGTGGTGGAGCCCACAATGGCTGTGTTCTGGTCCACGGCCTCCAGGAACTGCCCGATGACCAGGGGGATGCTCTGGATCCTCTTCACCTCCTCCTGCGCGTGCAGGAACTCCTTCTTGAGGTTCCTCTGCTCGTCCTTGATGTACTCCTCCTGCACCTCCAGGAACTCCAGCTCCTGCTGCAGCTTCTGTGGGATAGGTGAGACAGGTGAGACAGGTGAGACACACCTGAGACACACCTGGGACAGGCGAAACACACCTGAGAGACACCTGAAACACCTCACATACACTGGGGACATTGGGGACATTGGGGACAGGGCAGGGCTGAGCTCCTCCTGCACCTCCAGGAACTCCAGCTCCTGCTGCAGCTTCTGCAGGTGAGAGACACACCTGAGACACCCCTGAGATACACCTGAGATACACCTGGGACAGGTGAGACACACCTG
Organism: Acanthornis magna; assembly: GCA_036785705.1. Lineage (NCBI taxonomy): Eukaryota > Metazoa > Chordata > Aves > Passeriformes > Acanthizidae > Acanthornis > Acanthornis magna. The sequence goes on from JAWUZG010001291.1 coordinate 79,919, forward strand.
GGACAGGTGAAATACACCTGAGAGCATTGGGGACATTGGGGACATGGCAGAGCTGAGCTCCTCCTGCACCTCCAGGAACTCCAGCTCCTGCTGCAGCTTCTGCAGGTGAGACAGGTGAGACACACACCTGAGACACACCTGGGACAGGTGAGACACACCTGGGACAGGTAAAATACACCTGAGAGCATTGGGGACATTGGGGACAGGGCAAGGGCTGAGCTCCTCCTGCACCTCCAGGAACTCCAGCTCCTGCTGCAGCTTCTGTGGGACAGGTGAGAGACACACCTGAGACACCTGGGACAGGTGAGACACACCTAGGACACACCTGAAACACCTCACATACACTGGGGACACTGGGGACATTAGGGACAGGGCAGGAGCTGAGCTCCTCCTGCACCTCCAGCTCCTGCTGCAGCTTCTACAGGTGACAGAGACACACCTGAGATACACCTGAGATAAGTGAGACACACCTGAAAGACACCTGAAACACTTGAGAGTATTGGGGACATTGGGGACAGGGCAGGAGCTGAGCTCCTCCTGCACCTCCAGGAACTCCAGCCACTGCTGCAGCTTCTGTGGGACAGGTGAGACAGGTGACACACACCTGAGATACACCTGGGACAGGTGAGACACGCCTGGGACAGGTAAAATACACCTGAGAGACACCTGAGACACTTGAGATACGTTGGGGACATTGGGGACAGGGCAGGGCTGAGCTCCTCCTGCACCTCCAGGAACTCCAGCTCCTGCTGCAGTTTCTGTGGGACAGGTGAGACAGGTGAGACACACACCTGAGACACACCTGGGACAGGTAAAATACACCTGAGAGCATTGGGAACATTGGGGACAGGGCAGGAGCTGAGCTCCTCCTGCACCTCCAGGAACTCCAGCAGGTGACAGCTGTGCCCAGGTGTGTCCAGGTGTGCCCAGGTGTGTCCTGCAGTCACCTGAGGGCCGCTGGGGACACACAGGGATGAGGTCACCCCTCGTTCTGGGACTTTGGCCCACCTGGATTTTCTCACCTGAAGATTTCACCTGTTCTTTTTCATACTTGAAACTCCCTCACCTGTCCCCAGATGAGTTCACCTGTCCCCAGGTGTGTCACTCACCTTGTACCTGCTGTACAGGCCATTCCCACCCTCACCTGTCCCTCACCTGTCCCCAGGTGAGCTCACCTGTCCCTAGGTGTGTCACTCACCTCGTACCTGCTGTACAGGCCATTCCCACCCTCACCTGTCCCCAGGTGAGCTCACCTGTCCCTAGGTGTGTCACTCACCTCGTACCTGCTGTACAGGCCATTCCCACCCTCACCTGTCCGCAGGTAAGCTCACCTGTCCCCAGGTGTGTCACTCACCTTGTACCTGCTATAGAGACCATGCCCACCCTCACCTGTCCCCAGGTGAGCTCACCTGTCCCCAGGTGTGTCACTCACCTTGTACCTGCTATAGAGACCATGCCCACCCTCACCTGTCCCCAGGTGAGCTCACCTGTCCCCAGGTGTGTCACTCACCTTGTACCTGCTGTACAGGCCATTCCCACCCTCACCTGTCCGCAGGTAAGCTCACCTGTCCCCAGGTGTGTCACTCACCTTGTACCTGCTATAGAGACCATGCCCACCCTCACCTGTCCCCAGGTGAGCTCACCTGTCCCCAGGTGTGTCACTCACCTTGTACCTGCTATAGAGACCATGCCCACCCTCACCTGTCCCCAGGTGAGCTCACCTGTCCCCAGGTGTGTCACTCACCTTGTACCTGCTGTACAGCCCATTCCCACCCTCACCTGTCCCTCACCTGCACCTCACCTGTCCCCAGGTGTGTCACTCACCTTGTACCTGCTGTACAGCCCATTCCCACCCTCACCTGTCCCCCAGGTGAACTCACCTGTCCCCAGGTGTGTCACTCACCTTGTACCTGCTGTAGAGATCCTCCAGGTCCTCGGGCTCGGGCACGAGGAAGGACAGGCCTGGGAGGGGCCTGGGGCGGCCGAGGTGGGGGCGTCATCCTGGGGGGGGGGAGGGGACAGGTGAGACTCAGGTGAGGCTCAGGTGAGGCTCAGGTGAGAGGGGACACCCAAAAATGGGGGTGGGGCACCTAAAAATGGGGGGAGGGGGCACCTGGAAGGACCCAAAAATGAGGGGGGAGCACCTGAAGGGCACCCACAGGTGAGACACAGGTGGGGGGGGCACCCAAAAAATGGGGGGGGACACCCAAAAATGGGGGAGGGGAACCCAAAAATGGGGGGGCGCAGTACCGACAGGTGAGGGAGGGGCACAGGTGAGACACAGGTGGGGGGAGGACACCCAAAAATGGGGAGGGGTACCCAAAAATTAGGGAGAAGGAACCTAAAAATGGGGAGGGGGGCACCTGGAGCACCCAAAAATCGGAGAGGGGCACCCAAAAATCGGGGAGGGGCACCCAAAAATCAGGGAGGGGCACCCAAAAATCGGGGAGGGGCACCCAAAAATCGGGGAGGGGGCACCCAAAAATCGGGGAGGGGCACCCAAAAATCGGAGAGGGGCACCCAAAAATCAGAGAGGGGCACCCAAAAATCGGGGAGGGGCACCAAAAATCGGGGAGGGGCACCCAAAAATCGGAGAGGGGCACCCAAAAATCGGGGAGGGGCACCCGAAAATTGGAGAGGGGCACCAAAAATCGGGGAGGGGCACCCAAAAATCGGAGAGGGGCACCCAAAAATCGGGGAGGGGCACCCAAAATTCGGAGAGGGGCACCCAAAAATCAGGGAGGAGCACCCAAAAATCGGGGAGGGGGCACCCAGAAATCGGGGAGGGGGCACCCAAAAATCAGGGAGGGGCACCCAAAAATCGGGGAGGGGCACCCAAAAATCGGGGAGGGGGGCACCCAAAAATTGGAGAGGGGCACCAAAAAATCAGGGAGGGGCACCCAAAAATCAGGGAGGGGCACCCAAAAATCGGAGAGGGGGCACCCAAAAATGGGGGAGGGGCACCCAAAAATGGGGGAGGGGCACCCAAAAATCGGGGAGGGGGCACCCAAAAATGGGGGAGGGGCACCCAAAAATCGGGGAGGGGCACCAAAAATCGGGGAGGGGGCACCCAAAAATCGGGGAGGGGCACCCAAAGGTGGGGGAGGGGCACCCAAAAATTGGAGAGGGGCACCCAAAATTCGGAGAGGGGCACCCAAAAATGGGAGAGGGGCACCCAAAAATCAGGGAGGGGCACCCAAAAATGGGAGAGGGGCACCCAAAAATCAGGGAGGGGCACCCAAAAATCGGGGAGGGGCACCCAAAAATCGGAGAGGGGCACCCAAAAATCGGGGAGGGGGCACCCAAAAATCGGGGAGGGGCACCCAAAAATGGGGGAGGGGCACCCAAAAATCGGGGAGGGGCACCCAAAAATCGGAGAGGGGCACCCAAAATTCGGAGAGGGGCACCCAAAAATGGAAGAGGGGCACCCAAAAATCGGGAGGGGCACCCAAAAATGGGAGAGGGGCACCCAAAAATCAGGGAGGGGCACCCAAAAATCGGGGAGGGGCACCCAAAAATCGGGGAGGGGGTACCCAAAAATCGGGGAGGGGCACCCAGAAATCCGAGAGGGGCACCCAAAAATCGGAGAGGGGCACCCAAAAATCGGGGAGGGGCACCCAAAAATTGGAGAGGGGCACCCAAAAATCGGGGAGGGGCACCCAAAAATCGGAGAGGGGCACCCAAAAATGGGGGAGGGGCGCCCAAAAATCAAGGAGGAGCACCCAAAAATCGGAGAGGGGCACCCAAAAATCGGGGAGGGGCACCCAAAAATCGGGGAGGGGCACCCAAAAATCGGGGAGGGGGCACCCAAAAATCGGGGAGGGGCACCCAAAAATCGGGGAGGGGCACCCAAAAATCGGGGAGGGGTCCTGGGCACCCAAAGGTGGGGGAAGGGCACCCAAAATTTGGGGGGAGGGGTCCTGGGGGGTGGGGCCCAAAAATGGGGAGGGGGCACCCAAAAAGGGGAGGGGACACCTCCTAAAAAATGGAGGAGGGGTCCTAGGGAGAGGCCACGCCCCCTCTCCCCCTCCCCAAATGGGATGTCCCAGAGGGGGCGTGGCCAAAGCCGGAAGTGGGCGGGGCCTGTCGGAAGGGCGCCCATAAAGACCCCCCCGGGCCCCTCCCCCCCACCCTTGAGGGTTCTTTGGGGTCCTTTGGTGTCCCCCCCACCCCCGACCCCCCCCCCGAGGATTTTGGGGACCCCCCGGGGCTTTTGGGGACCCCCCCCGAGCCCCTCCCCCGCACCTGCGCTTCTCCCCGAGCAGCCCCAGCTCCTCCATCGTGACTGCGCGCGCCGGAAGTGACGTCAGACGCACCGCGACGGCGCGGCGCGGTGACGTCAGGACGTAACTCCGCCCGCGCGGGGCTGGCGGGGCCTTCCCGGCGCTCCCAGTTCGGCCCAGTGTGCTCTTAGAACCCTCCCAGTGCTCCCAGTTCGGACCAGTGAGCTCCCAGAGCCCTCCCAGTGCTCCCAGTTCGGACCAGTGAGCTCCCAGAGCCCTCCAGTGCTCCCAGTTCGGCCCAGTTCGGACCAGTGAGCTCCCAGAGCCCTCCCAGTGCTCCCAGTTCGGCCCAGTTCGGACCAGTGAGCTCTCAGAGCCCTCCCAGTGCTCCCAGTTCGGCCCAGTTTGGACCAGTGAGCTCTCAGAGCCCTCCCAGTGCTCCCAGTTCGACCAGTGGTCTCTCAAACCATTCCCAGTTTGGCCCAGTTTGGTCCAGTGCTCCCAGTTTGGCCCAGTTCAACCCAGTGCCCTCCCAGCTCATCCCACTGCCCTCCCAGTGCTCCCAGTTCATCCCAATTCACCCCAGTGGCCTCTCAGAGCCCTCCCAGTGTTCCCAGTTAGGCCCAGAGCCCTTCCAGTGCCCTCCCAGTCCCTCCCAATCCCCTCCCAGTCCCTTCCCAGTTCCCTCTCAGTCCCTCCCAGTCCTTCCCAGTCCTTCCCAGTCCCTCCCAGTCCGTCCCAGTTCCCCCCAATCCCCTCCCCATCCCCTCCCAGTCCCTCCCAGTCACCCCAGTTCCCCCCAATCTCCTCCCCATCCCTTCCCAGTCCCCTCCCAGTCCCTCCCAGTCCCCTCCCAGTCCTTCCCAGTCCCTCCCAGTCCATCCCAGTTCCCCCTAATCCCCTCCCCATCCCCTCCCATCCCCTCCCAGTCCCCTCCCAGTCCCCTCCCAGACCCTCCCAGTCCCTCCCAGTCCATCCCAGTCCATCCCAGTTCGCTTTTTAACCAAAACCAGTTTATTTCTCCTCACTCGGGCTCCGCTTTGGCGCCCCCTGGCGGAGCTCCCTTAATGCTGCCTTGGCCACGCCCCTCGCGGGGGCGGAGCCTCTGAGGCGCGAGGGGGCGGGGCCTCCCCGACGCCGCCTCTGATTGGTCCGTGCTCTGCCGGGGGGCGGGGCCTCGCTGGGCAGCAACCAACGGCAGCGCCACCTGCGGAGGCCCCGCCCCTTTCACCCCATTGGCTGCGGACCCGGAAGTGGGCGGGGTTTCCTGAGAGGCGTGGCCTGAGGGGAAGGGTCGGGTTAGGCCACGCCCCCCCCCCGAGCGGAAATTGGGGAATTTTTCCACAAAATTTGGGAATTTTGGCCTCCTGGGGACCCCCCCCGGGACCCCCAAATTTAGGACCCCCCCAAAATTCCCCCCGGGACCCCCCAAAAATTGGGGAATTTCTCCCCCAGGACCCCCAAAAATCTCCCCCGGGACCCCCAAAATCTCCCCAGCATGCCCCAAAATTGAGGATTTTTCCCCTCAGGATCCCCGAACTCCCCCCTGGGACCCCCAAATTCGGGACCCCCCAAAATTCCCCCCAGGACCCCCCAAAATCTCCCCCGGGCCCCCAAAAATTGGGAATTCCCCCCCTGGGACCCCCAAAATCCCCCCGGGACTCCCAAAAATTGGGGAATTTCTCCCACAGGATCTCCAAAATCCCCCCAGGACCCCCAAAATTGGGGAATATTTCGCCCCAGACCCCCAAATTTTGGAATTCCCTCCCCAGGACCTCCCAAAATTCTCCCCGGGACCCCCAAAGTTGGGGAATTTTTCCCCCCAGGACCTCCAAAATGGGAAATTCCCCCCCCCCAGGACCCCCCAAAATCCCCCCAAGACCCCCAAAATTGAGGAATTTTCCCCCCAGACCCCAAATTTCTCCCCAGGACCTCCAAAATTGGAATTCCCCCCCCCAGGACCCCCAAAATCTGCCAGGACGCCCAAAATTGGGAATATTTTCCCCAAAATTGGGGAATTCCCTCCCCAAGACCCCCAAAATTCCCTCCGGGACCCCCCAAATTGGGGAATTTCTCCCCCAGGACCCCCAAAATTGAGAAATTTTTCCCCCCAGGATCCCAAATTTCCCACAAGATCCCCAATTTTCCCCTCAGGACCCCCAAAATTGGGGAATTTTTCCCCCGGGCCCTCCCAAATTTGGTCTCACCATCGGGGGGTCCGGGGGAGGTCTCGAGGCCTTTCCCCGCAGGATGTCAATCACCTGGAGGGGGAGGGGAGGGTTCAGAGACCCCCGAAATCCCAAATTCCACCCCAAAATCTGAAATTCCACCCCAAAATCCCCAAATTCAACACCGAAATCCCAAATTCAAGCCCAAAATCCACAAATTCGACCCCAAAATCCCAAATTCCACCCCAAAATCCCAAATTCCACCCCAAAATCTGAAATTCCACCCCAAAATCTCCAAATTCAACACCAAAATTCCACCCCAAAATCCCAAATTCAACACCGAAATCCCAAATTCAAGCCCAAAATCCACAAATTCGACCCCAAAATCCCAGAGTTTTCCTCAAAAATCCTCAAATCCCACCCCAAAATCCCCAAATTTGACCCCAAAATCTGAAATTCGACCCCAATTCAAGCCCAAAATTCGAGCCCAAAATACCCAAATTCAACACCAAAATCCCAAAATCTGACCCCAAAATCCCAGTGTTTGTCCCCAAAAATCCTCAAATTCCACCCCAAAATCCCCAAATTGCAGCCCAAAATCCCCAAAATCCTACCCCAAAATCCTACCCCCAAAATCCTACCCCCAAAATCCCCCAAAATTCAACACCAAAATCCCAAAATTCGAGCCCAAAATCCCCCAAATTCCACCCCAAAATCCCCAAAATTCGACCCCAAAAATACCCAAAATTCCACCCCCAAAATCCCCAAAATTCAACACCAAAATCCCAAAATTTGAGCCCAAAATCCCAAAAATTCCCCCCCGAAATCCCCAAAATTCCACCCCAAAATCCCCAAAATTCTACCCCAAAATACCCAAATTTAACACCGAAATCCGAAATTCAACCCCAAAATACCCAAAATTCGACGTCAAAATCCAAGATTCAACACCAAAATACCCCAAAATTCCGCCCCGAAATACCCAAATTCAACACTGAAATCCAAAATTCGGCCCCGAAATCCCAAAATTCAACAACAAAATCCCAAAATTCCACCCCAAAAACCCAAACCGAACTAAATACCCCCCAAAAAATTCTACTGAAAGGCCCAAAATTCCTCCTAAAATCTCCCAAATTTTCCAAAATTTTCCCTGAATTTCTAACCTGTCCCAGACTCACCTGAGCACTCGCGGCCACGCCCGCGGCGGTGTCGTTGTGCAGGTTTGGGACCCCAAATCCCAAAAAAAATCCCCCAAAAATCCCATTTAAATGCCAAAAATCCCCAAAAAATTCCCGAAATTTTCCCTGAACTTTCTCACCTGTCCCAGACTCACCTGAGCACTGGCAGCCACGCTCGCGGCGGTGTCGCTGTGCAGATTTGAGACCCCAAATCCCAAAAAAAATCCCCCAAAAATCCCATTTAAATGCCAAAAATCCCCAAAAAATTCCCAAAATTTTTCCCAAAATTCCTGAAACTTTTCCCAAATTTTCTCACCTGTCCCAGACTCACCTGAGCGCTCGCAGCCACGCCGGCGGCGGGGGTCGTTGTGCAGATTCCTGAGGCCTAATGCCCCAAAATCCTCCAAAAATTCCCCAAAAATCCCCCAAAAAATCCCATTTAAACTGCAAAAATGCCCAAAAAATTCCTGAAATTTTTCCCAAAACTCCCGAAATTTCCCCCAAATCCCTGGAACTCACCTGAGCACTCACGGCCACACCTGCGGCGGTGTCGTTGTGCAGGTTTGGGACCCCAAATCCCAAAAAAAATCCGATTTAAACTCCAAAAACTGCCCTAAAATCACCTCAAACTCTTCCAAAATTCCTGAAATTTTCCCCAAATTTTCTCACCTGTCCCAGACTCACCTGAGCGCTCGCAGCCACGCCCGCGGCGGTGTCGTTGTGCAGGTTCCTGAGATCTAATGCCCCAAAATCCTCAAAAAATTCTCAAAAAATCCCCAAAAAATCCAATTTAAATGCCAAAAACTCCCCCTAAATCGCCTCAAACTCTCCCAAAATTTTGGAAATTTTCCCCAAATTTTCTCACCTGTCCCAGACTCACCTGAGCACTGGCAGCCACGCTCGCGGCGGTGTCGCTGTGCAGATTTGAGACCCCAAATCCCCAAAAAAATCCCCCAAAAAATCCCATTTAAACACCAAAAATCCCCCAAAAATCCCATTTAAATGCCAAAAATCCCCAAAAAATTCCCGAAATTTTCCCTGAACTTTCTCACCTGTCCCAGACTCACCTGAGCACTCGCGGCCACGCCCGCGGCAGTGTCGTTGTGCAGGTTCCTGAGATCTAATGCCCCCAAATCCTCCAAAAATTCCCAAAAAATCCCCCAAAAAATCCCATTTAAACGCCAAAAATCCCAAAAAAATCCCAAAATTTTTCCCAAAATTCCCGAAATCCCCGGAACTCACCTGAGCGCTGGCGGCCACGCCCGCGGCGGTGTCGTTGTGCAGGTTCCTGAGGCCGCAGTCGGCGCCGCAGCGCAGGAGGAGGCGCAGGAGGCGCAGGAGCCCTCGGCCTGCGGCAGCGTGCAGAGCCGTGCAGCCTGCGTAGGATTGGGCGTTGACGCTCGCCCCGCGCTGAAATCCCAAAAAAATTCGGGTTAGGGAACCCAAAATTGTGATTTGGGAAAGTTTGAAACCCACCGGGAGAGATTGGACCCCAAAAACCCCAAAAAAATCAAAATAAAAACCCAAAATCCACACAGGATTGGGCGTTGACGCTCGCCCCGCGCTGAAATCCCCGAAAAATTCGGGTTAGGGAACCCAAAATTCTGATTTGGAAGAGTTCGAAACCCACCGGAAAGACCAGACCCCAAAAATACCAAAAAAACCTCAAAAAAAACCCCAAAAAATCAAAATAAAGACCCAAAATCCACGTAGGATTGGGCGTTGACGCTCACCCCGCGCTGAAATCCCAAAAAAAATTCGGGTTAGGGAACCCAAAATTGTGATTTGGGAAAGTTTGAAACCCACCGGGAGAGATTGGACCCCAAAAACCCCAAAAAAATCAAAATAAAAACCCAAAATCTGCATAGGATTGGGCGTTGACGCTCGCCCTGTGCTGAAATCCCAAAAAATTTGGGTTAGAGAACCCAAAATTGTGATTTGGGAAAGTTTGAAACCCACCGGAAAGACCAGACCGCCCAAAATACCAAAAAAAACCTCAAAAAAAAACCCAAAAAATCAAAATAAAGACCCAAAATCCGCGTAGGATTGGGCGTTGATGCTCGCCCCGCG
>JAWUZG010001292.1:0-35352 GCA_036785705.1 Acanthornis magna
AAAGGATGTTTCTCGCTGCTACGATGTTCTGGCAGCACCGGGACACGGGGACAATGTGCAGAGAGAGAGGGAGCGAGAGAGAGAGAGAAACACTTTGCTCCAGCTTTAGACTTGCAAAACTCGTGCAAGTTCAGCTCCCGGAGAAGGTAGCGTGCGTGGAGAATGTATTCTCCACGTAGCTTCTTCTGTTCGCACCTTGTGCCGGACCGCAGAGAGCCGTCCGCTTCTTTCTCGCGCTTTGCGAGCTAAGAGCGCCTAGCCGGCTAAGGTGCGTCTTAGGCGGCTAGAAGCCGGAGCGAGGTGCCGGAGAACGCGGAGCTGCTGTGCACCCTGCATTTCGCATCCAAACTGCACGGGCAAGCATAGCAGCATGCAGGCTCGTCTCCAAAGGATGTTTCTCGCTGCTACGATGTTCTGGCAGCACCGGGACACGGGGACAATGTGCAGAGAGAGAGGGAGCGAGAGAGAGAAACACTTTGCTCCAGCTTTAGACTTGCAAAACTCGTGCAAGTTCAGCTCCCGGAGAAGGTAGCGTGCGTGGAGAATGTATTCTCCACGTAGCTTCTTCTGTTCGCATCTTGTGCCGGACCGCAGAGAGCCGTCCGCTTCTTTCTCGCGCTTTGCGAGCTAAGAGCGCCTAGCCGGCTAAGGTGCGTCTTAGGCGGCTAGAAGCCGGAGCGAGGTGCCGGAGAACGCGGAGCTGCTGTGCACCCTGCATTTCGCATCCAAACTGCACGGGCAAGCATAGCAGCATGCAGGCTCGTCTCCAAAGGATGTTTCTCGCTGCTACGATGTTCTGGCAGCACCGGGACACGGGGACAATGTGCAGAGAGAGAGGGAGCGAGAGAGAGAGAGAAACACTTTGCTCCAGCTTTAGACTTGCAAAACTCGTGCAAGTTCAGCTCCCGGAGAAGGTAGCGTGCGTGGAGAATGTGTTCTCCACGTAGCTTCTTCTGTTCGCATCTTGTGCCGGACCGCAGAGAGCCGTCCGCTTCTTTCTCGCGCTTTGCGAGCTAAGAGCGCCTAGCCGGCTAAGGTGCGTCTTAGGCGGCTAGAAGCCGGAGCGAGGTGCCGGAGAACGCGGAGCTGCTGTGCACCCTGCATTTCGCATCCAAACTGCACGGGCAAGCATAGCAGCATGCAGGCTCGTCTCCAAAGGATGTTTCTCGCTGCTACGATGTTCTGGCAGCACCGGGACACGGGGACAATGTGCAGAGAGAGAGGGAGCGAGAGAGAGAGAGAAACACTTTGCTCCAGCTTTAGACTTGCAAAACTCGTGCAAGTTCAGCTCCCGGAGAAGGTAGCGTGCGTGGAGAATGTATTCTCCACGTAGCTTCTTCTGTTCGCATCTTGTGCCGGACCGCAGAGAGCCGTCCGCTTCTTTCTCGCGCTTTGCGAGCTAAGAGCGCCTAGCCGGCTAAGGTGCGTCTTAGGCGGCTAGAAGCCGGAGCGAGGTGCCGGAGAACGCGGAGCTGCTGTGCACCCTGCATTTCGCATCCAAACTGCACGGGCAAGCATAGCAGCATGCAGGCTCGTCTCCAAAGGATGTTTCTCGCTGCTACGATGTTCTGGCAGCAGCGGGACACGGGGACAATGTGCAGAGAGAGAGGGAGCGAGAGAGAGAGAGAAACACTTTGCTCCAGCTTTAGACTTGCAAAACTCGTGCAAGTTCAGCTCCCGGAGAAGGTAGCGTGCGTGGAGAATGTATTCTCCACGTAGCTTCTTCTGTTCGCATCTTGTGCCGGACCGCAGAGAGCCGTCCGCTTCTTTCTCGCGCTTTGCGAGCTAAGAGCGCCTAGCCGGCTAAGGTGCGTCTTAGGCGGCTAGAAGCCGGAGCGAGGTGCCGGAGAACGCGGAGCTGCTGTGCACCCTGCATTTCACATCCAAACTGCACGGGCAAGCATAGCAGCATGCAGGCTCGTCTCCAAAGGATGTTTCTCGCTGCTACGATGTTCTGGCAGCACCGGGACACGGGGACAATGTGCAGAGAGAGAGGGAGCGAGAGAGAGAGAGAAACACTTTGCTCCAGCTTTAGACTTGCAAAACTCGTGCAAGTTCAGCTCCCGGAGAAGGTAGCGTGCGTGGAGAATGTATTCTCCACGTAGCTTCTTCTGTTCGCATCTTGTGCCGGACCGCAGAGAGCCGTCCGCTTCTTTCTCGCGCTTTGCGAGCTAAGAGCGCCTAGCCGGCTAAGGTGCGTCTTAGGCGGCTAGAAGCCGGAGCGAGGTGCCGGAGAACGCGGAGCTGCTGTGCACCCTGCATTTCGCATCCAAACTGCACGGGCAAGCATAGCAGCATGCAGGCTCGTCTCCAAAGGATGTTTCTCGCTGCTACGATGTTCTGGCAGCACCGGGACACGGGGACAATGTGCAGAGAGAGAGGGAGCGAGAGAGAGAGAGAAACACTTTGCTCCAGCTTTAGACTTGCAAAACTCGTGCAAGTTCAGCTCCCGGAGAAGGTAGCGTGCGTGGAGAATGTATTCTCCACGTAGCTTCTTCTGTTCGCATCTTGTGCCGGACCGCAGAGAGCCGTCCGCTTCTTTCTCGCGCTTTGCGAGCTAAGAGCGCCTAGCCGGCTAAGGTGCGTCTTAGGCGGCTAGAAGCCGGAGCGAGGTGCCGGAGAACGCGGAGCTGCTGTGCACCCTGCATTTCACATCCAAACTGCACGGGCAAGCATAGCAGCATGCAGGCTCGTCTCCAAAGGATGTTTCTCGCTGCTACGATGTTCTGGCAGCACCGGGACACGGGGACAATGTGCAGAGAGAGAGGGAGCGAGAGAGAGAGAGAAACACTTTGCTCCAGCTTTAGACTTGCAAAACTCGTGCAAGTTCAGCTCCCGGAGAAGGTAGCGTGCGTGGAGAATGTATTCTCCACGTAGCCTCTTCTGTTCGCATCTTGTGCCGGACCGCAGAGAGCCGTCCGCTTCTTTCTCGCGCTTTGCGAGCTAAGAGCGCCTAGCCGGCTAAGGTGCGTCTTAGGCGGCTAGAAGCCGGAGCGAGGTGCCGGAGAACGCGGAGCTGCTGTGCACCCTGCATTTCGCATCCAAACTGCACGGGCAAGCATAGCAGCATGCAGGCTCGTCTCCAAAGGATGTTTCTCGCTGCTACGATGTTCTGGCAGCACCGGGACACGGGGACAATGTGCAGAGAGAGAGGGAGCGAGAGAGAGAGAGAAACACTTTGCTCCAGCTTTAGACTTGCAAAACTCGTGCAAGTTCAGCTCCCGGAGAAGGTAGCGTGCGTGGAGAATGTATTCTCCACGTAGCTTCTTCTGTTCGCATCTTGTGCCGGACCGCAGAGAGCCGTCCGCTTCTTTCTCGCGCTTTGCGAGCTAAGAGCGCCTAGCCGGCTAAGGTGCGTCTTAGGCGGCTAGAAGCCGGAGCGAGGTGCCGGAGAACGCGGAGCTGCTGTGCACCCTGCATTTCGCATCCAAACTGCACGGGCAAGCATAGCAGCATGCAGGCTCGTCTCCAAAGGATGTTTCTCGCTGCCACGATGTTCTGGCAGCACCGGGACACGGGGACAATGTGCAGAGAGAGAGGGAGCGAGAGAGAGAGAGAAACACTTTGCTCCAGCTTTAGACTTACAAAACTCGTGGAAGTTCAGCTCCCGGAGAAGGTAGCGTGCGTGGAGAATGTATTCTCCACGTAGCTTCTTCTGTTCGCACCTTGTGCCGGACCGCAGAGAGCCGTCCGCTTCTTTCTCGCGCTTTGCGAGCTAAGAGCGCCTAGCCGGCTAAGGTGCGTCTTAGGCGGCTAGAAGCCGGATCGAGGTGCCGGAGAACGCGGAGCTGCTGTGCACCCTGCATTTCGCATCCAAACTGCACGGGCAAGCATAGCAGCATGCAGGCTCGTCTCCAAAGGATGTTTCTCGCTGCTACGATGTTCTGGCAGCACCGGGACACGGGGACAATGTGCAGAGAGAGAGGGAGCGAGAGAGAGAGAGAGAAACACTTTGCTCCAGCTTTAGACTTGCAAAACTCGTGCAAGTTCAGCTCCCGGAGAAGGTAGCGTGCGTGGAGAATGTATTCTCCACGTAGCTTCTTCTGTTCGCATCTTGTGCCGGACCGCAGAGAGCCGTCCGCTTCTTTCTCGCGCTTTGCGAGCTAAGAGCGCCTAGCCGGCTAAGGTGCGTCTTAGGCGGCTAGAAGCCGGAGCGAGGTGCCGGAGAACGCGGAGCTGCTGTGCACCCTGCATTTCGCATCCAAACTGCACGGACAAGCATAGCAGCATGCAGGCTCGTCTCCAAAGGATGTTTCACGCTGCTACGATGATCTGGCAGCACCGGGACACGGGGACAATGTGCAGAGAGAGAGGGAGCGAGAGAGAGAGAGAAACACTTTGCTCCAGCTTTAGACTTACAAAACTCGTGCAAGTTCAGCTCCCGGAGAAGGTAGCGTGCGTGGAGAATGTATTCTCCACGTAGCCTCTTCTGTTCGCATCTTGTGCCGGACCGCAGAGAGCCGTCCGCTTCTTTCTCGCGCTTTGCGAGCTAAGAGCGCCTAGCCGGCTAAAGTGCGTCTTAGGCGGCTAGAAGCCGGAGCGAGGTGCCGGAGAACGCGGAGCTGCTGTGCACCCTGCATTTCGCATCCAAACTGCACGGGCAAGCATAGCAGCATGCAGGCTCGTCTCCAAAGGATGTTTCTCGCTGCTACGATGTTCTGGCAGCACCGGGACACGGGGACAATGTGCAGAGAGAGAGGGAGCGAGAGAGAGAGAGAAACACTTTGCTCCAGCTTTAGACTTGCAAAACTCGTGCAAGTTCAGCTCCCGGAGAAGGTAGCGTGCGTGGAGAATGTATTCTCCACGTAGCTTCTTCTGTTCGCATCTTGTGCCGGACCGCAGAGAGCTGTCCGCTTCTTTCTCGCGCTTTGCGAGCTAAGAGCGCCTAGCCGGCTAAGGTGCGTCTTAGGCGGCTAGAAGCCGGAGCGAGGTGCCGGAGAACGCGGAGCTGCTGTGCACCCTGCATTTCGCATCCAAACTGCACCGGCAAGCATAGTAGCATGCAGGCTCGTCTTCAAAGGATGTTTCTCGCTGCTACGATGTTCTGGCAGCACCGGGACACGGGGACAATGTGCAGAGAGAGAGGGAGCGAGAGAGAGAGAGAAACACTTTGCTCCAGCTTTAGACTTGCAAAACTCGTGCAAGTTCAGCTCCCGGAGAAGGTAGCGTGCGTGGAGAATGTATTCTCCACGTAGCTTCTTCTGTTCGCATCTTGTGCCGGACCGCAGAGAGCCGTCCGCTTCTTTCTCGCGCTTTGCGAGCTAAGAGCGCCTAGCCGGCTAAGGTGCGTCTTAGGCGGCTAGAAGCCGGAGCGAGGTGCCGGAGAACGCGGAGCTGCTGTGCACCCTGCATTTCGCATCCAAACTGCACGGGCAAGCATAGCAGCATGCAGGCTCGTCTCCAAAGGATGTTTCTCGCTGCTACGATGTTCTGGCAGCACCGGGACACGGGGACAATGTGCAGAGAGAGAGGGAGCGAGAGAGAGAGAGAAACACTTTGCTCCAGCTTTAGACTTGCAAAACTCGTGCAAGTTCAGCTCCCGGAGAAGGTAGCGTGCGTGGAGAATGTATTCTCCACGTAGCTTCTTCTGTTCGCATCTTGTGCCGGACCGCAGAGAGCCGTCCGCTTCTTTCTCGCGCTTTGCGAGCTAAGAGCGCCTAGCCGCCTAAGGTGCGTCTTAGGCGGCTAGAAGCCGGAGCGAGGTGCCGGAGAACGCGGAGCTGCTGTGCACCCTGCATTTCACATCCAAACTGCACGGGCAAGCATAGCAGCATGCAGGCTCGTCTCCAAAGGATGTTTCACGCTGCTACGATGTTCTGGCAGCACCGGGACACGGGGACAATGTGCAGAGAGAGAGGGAGCGAGAGAGAGAGAGAAACACTTTGCTCCAGCTTTAGACTTGCAAAACTCGTGCAAGTTCAGCTCCCGGAGAAGGTAGCGTGCGTGGAGAATGTATTCTCCACGTAGCTTCTTCTGTTCGCATCTTGTGCCGGACCGCAGAGAGCCGTCCGCTTCTTTCTCGCGCTTTGCGAGCTAAGAGCGCCTAGCCGGCTAAGGTGCGTCTTAGGCGGCTAGAAGCCGGAGCGAGGTGCCGGAGAACGCGGAGCTGCTGTGCACCCTGCATTTCACATCCAAACTGCACGGGCAAGCATAGCAGCATGCAGGCTCGTCTCCAAAGGATGTTTCACGCTGCTACGATGTTCTGGCAGCACCGGGACACGGGGACAATGTGCAGAGAGAGAGGGAGCGAGAGAGAGAGAGAAACACTTTGCTCCAGCTTTAGACTTGCAAAACTCGTGCAAGTTCAGCTCCCGGAGAAGGTAGCGTGCGTGGAGAATGTATTCTCCACGTAGCTTCTTCTGTTCGTATCTTGTGCCGGACCGCAGAGAGCCGTCCGCTTCTTTCTCGCGCTTTGCGAGCTAAGAGCGCCTAGCCGGCTAAGGTGCGTCTTAGGCGGCTAGAAGCCGGAGCGAGGTGCCGGAGAACGCGGAGCTGCTGTGCACCCTGCATTTCGCATCCAAACTGCACGGACAAGCATAGCAGCATGCAGGCTCGTCTCCAAAGGATGTTCACGCTGCTACGATGTTCTGGCAGCACCGGGACACGGGGACAATGTGCAGAGAGAGAGGGAGCGAGAGAGAGAGAGAAACACTTTGCTCCAGCTTTAGACTTACAAAACTCGTGCAAGTTCAGCTCCCGGAGAAGGTAGCGTGCGTGGAGAATGTATTCTCCACGTAGCCTCTTCTGTTCGCATCTTGTGCCGGACCGCAGAGAGCCGTCCGCTTCTTTCTCGCGCTTTGCGAGCTAAGAGCGCCTAGCCGGCTAAGGTGCGTCTTAGGCGGCTAGAAGCCGGAGCGAGGTGCCGGAGAACGCGGAGCTGCTGTGCACCCTGCATTTCGCATCCAAACTGCACGGGCAAGCATAGCAGCATGCAGGCTCGTCTCCAAAGGATGTTTCTCGCTGCTACGATGTTCTGGCAGCACCGGGACACGGGGACAATGTGCAGAGAGAGAGGGAGCGAGAGAGAGAGAGAAACACTTTGCTCCAGCTTTAGACTTGCAAAACTCGTGCAAGTTCAGCTCCCGGAGAAGGTAGCGTGCGTGGAGAATGTATTCTCCACGTAGCTTCTTCTGTTCGCATCTTGTGCCGGACCGCAGAGAGCCGTCCGCTTCTTTCTCGCGCTTTGCGAGCTAAGAGCGCCTAGCCGGCTAAGGTGCGTCTTAGGCGGCTAGAAGCCGGAGCGAGGTGCCGGAGAACGCGGAGCTGCTGTGCACCCTGCATTTCGCATCCAAACTGCACGGACAAGCATAGCAGCATGCAGGCTCGTCTCCAAAGGATGTTTCACGCTGCTACGATGATCTGGCAGCACCGGGACACGGGGACAATGTGCAGAGAGAGAGGGAGCGAGAGAGAGAGAGAAACACTTTGCTCCAGCTTTAGACTTACAAAACTCGTGCAAGTTCAGCTCCCGGAGAAGGTAGCGTGCGTGGAGAATGTATTCTCCACGTAGCCTCTTCTGTTCGCATCTTGTGCCGGACCGCAGAGAGCCGTCCGCTTCTTTCTCGCGCTTTGCGAGCTAAGAGCGCCTAGCCGGCTAAGGTGCGTCTTAGGCGGCTAGAAGCCGGAGCGAGGTGCCGGAGAACGCGGAGCTGCTGTGCACCCTGCATTTCACATCCAAACTGCACGGGCAAGCATAGCAGCATGCAGGCTCGTCTCCAAAGGATGTTTCTCGCTGCTACGATGTTCTGGCAGCACCGGGACACGGGGACAATGTGCAGAGAGAGAGGGAGCGAGAGAGAGAGAGAAACACTTTGCTCCAGCTTTAGACTTGCAAAACTCGTGCAAGTTCAGCTCCCGGAGAAGGTAGCGTGCGTGGAGAATGTATTCTCCACGTAGCTTCTTCTGTTCGCACCTTGTGCCGGACCGCAGAGAGCCGTCCGCTTCTTTCTCGCGCTTTGCGAGCTAAGAGCGCCTAGCCGGCTAAGGTGCGTCTTAGGCGGCTAGAAGCCGGAGCGAGGTGCCGGAGAACGCGGAGCTGCTGTGCACCCTGCATTTCGCATCCAAACTGCACGGGCAAGCATAGCAGCATGCAGGCTCGTCTCCAAAGGATGTTTCTCGCTGCTACGATGTTCTGGCAGCACCGGGACACGGGGACAATGTGCAGAGAGAGAGGGAGCGAGAGAGAGAGAGAAACACTTTGCTCCAGCTTTAGACTTACAAAACTCGTGGAAGTTCAGCTCCCGGAGAAGGTAGCGTGCGTGGAGAATGTATTCTCCACGTAGCTTCTTCTGTTCGCACCTTGTGCCGGACCGCAGAGAGCCGTCCGCTTCTTTCTCGCGCTTTGCGAGCTAAGAGCGCCTAGCCGGCTAAGGTGCGTCTTAGGCGGCTAGAAGCCGGATCGAGGTGCCGGAGAACGCGGAGCTGCTGTGCACCCTGCATTTCGCATCCAAACTGCACGGGCAAGCATAGCAGCATGCAGGCTCGTCTCCAAAGGATGTTTCTCGCTGCTACGATGTTCTGGCAGCACCGGGACACGGGGACAATGTGCAGAGAGAGAGGGAGCGAGAGAGAGAGAGAAACACTTTGCTCCAGCTTTAGACTTGCAAAACTCGTGCAAGTTCAGCTCCCGGAGAAGGTAGCGTGCGTGGAGAATGTATTCTCCACGTAGCTTCTTCTGTTCGCATCTTGTGCCGGACCGCAGAGAGCCGTCCGCTTCTTTCTCGCGCTTTGCGAGCTAAGAGCGCCTAGCCGGCTAAGGTGCGTCTTAGGCGGCTAGAAGCCGGAGCGAGGTGCCGGAGAACGCGGAGCTGCTGTGCACCCTGCATTTCGCATCCAAACTGCACGGACAAGCATAGCAGCATGCAGGCTCGTCTCCAAAGGATGTTTCACGCTGCTACGATGATCTGGCAGCACCGGGACACGGGGACAATGTGCAGAGAGAGAGGGAGCGAGAGAGAGAGAGAAACACTTTGCTCCAGCTTTAGACTTACAAAACTCGTGCAAGTTCAGCTCCCGGAGAAGGTAGCGTGCGTGGAGAATGTATTCTCCACGTAGCCTCTTCTGTTCGCATCTTGTGCCGGACCGCAGAGAGCCGTCCGCTTCTTTCTCGCGCTTTGCGAGCTAAGAGCGCCTAGCCGGCTAAAGTGCGTCTTAGGCGGCTAGAAGCCGGAGCGAGGTGCCGGAGAACGCGGAGCTGCTGTGCACCCTGCATTTCGCATCCAAACTGCACGGGCAAGCATAGCAGCATGCAGGCTCGTCTCCAAAGGATGTTTCTCGCTGCTACGATGTTCTGGCAGCACCGGGACACGGGGACAATGTGCAGAGAGAGAGGGAGCGAGAGAGAGAGAGAAACACTTTGCTCCAGCTTTAGACTTGCAAAACTCGTGCAAGTTCAGCTCCCGGAGAAGGTAGCGTGCGTGGAGAATGTATTCTCCACGTAGCTTCTTCTGTTCGCATCTTGTGCCGGACCGCAGAGAGCTGTCCGCTTCTTTCTCGCGCTTTGCGAGCTAAGAGCGCCTAGACGGCTAAGGTGCGTCTTAGGCGGCTAGAAGCCGGAGCGAGGTGCCGGAGAACGCGGAGCTGCTGTGCACCCTGCATTTCGCATCCAAACTGCACCGGCAAGCATAGTAGCATGCAGGCTCGTCTTCAAAGGATGTTTCTCGCTGCTACGATGTTCTGGCAGCACCGGGACACGGGGACAATGTGCAGAGAGAGAGGGAGCGAGAGAGAGAGAGAAACACTTTGCTCCAGCTTTAGACTTGCAAAACTCGTGCAAGTTCAGCTCCCGGAGAAGGTAGCGTGCGTGGAGAATGTGTTCTCCACGTAGCTTCTTCTGTTCGCATCTTGTGCCGGACCGCAGAGAGCCGTCCGCTTCTTTCTCGCGCTTTGCGAGCTAAGAGCGCCTAGCCGGCTAAGGTGCGTCTTAGGCGGCTAGAAGCCGGAGCGAGGTGCCGGAGAACGCGGAGCTGCTGTGCACCCTGCATTTCGCATCCAAACTGCACGGGCAAGCATAGCAGCATGCAGGCTCGTCTCCAAAGGATGTTTCTCGCTGCTACGATGTTCTGGCAGCACCGGGACACGGGGACAATGTGCAGAGAGAGAGGGAGCGAGAGAGAGAGAGAAACACTTTGCTCCAGCTTTAGACTTGCAAAACTCGTGCAAGTTCAGCTCCCGGAGAAGGTAGCGTGCGTGGAGAATGTATTCTCCACGTAGCTTCTTCTGTTCGCATCTTGTGCCGGACCGCAGAGAGCCGTCCGCTTCTTTCTCGCGCTTTGCGAGCTAAGAGCGCCTAGCCGCCTAAGGTGCGTCTTAGGCGGCTAGAAGCCGGAGCGAGGTGCCGGAGAACGCGGAGCTGCTGTGCACCCTGCATTTCACATCCAAACTGCACGGGCAAGCATAGCAGCATGCAGGCTCGTCTCCAAAGGATGTTTCACGCTGCTACGATGTTCTGGCAGCACCGGGACACGGGGACAATGTGCAGAGAGAGAGGGAGCGAGAGAGAGAGAGAAACACTTTGCTCCAGCTTTAGACTTGCAAAACTCGTGCAAGTTCAGCTCCCGGAGAAGGTAGCGTGCGTGGAGAATGTATTCTCCACGTAGCTTCTTCTGTTCGCATCTTGTGCCGGACCGCAGAGAGCCGTCCGCTTCTTTCTCGCGCTTTGCGAGCTAAGAGCGCCTAGCCGGCTAAGGTGCGTCTTAGGCGGCTAGAAGCCGGAGCGAGGTGCCGGAGAACGCGGAGCTGCTGTGCACCCTGCATTTCACATCCAAACTGCACGGGCAAGCATAGCAGCATGCAGGCTCGTCTCCAAAGGATGTTTCACGCTGCTACGATGTTCTGGCAGCACCGGGACACGGGGACAATGTGCAGAGAGAGAGGGAGCGAGAGAGAGAGAGAAACACTTTGCTCCAGCTTTAGACTTGCAAAACTCGTGCAAGTTCAGCTCCCGGAGAAGGTAGCGTGCGTGGAGAATGTATTCTCCACGTAGCTTCTTCTGTTCGTATCTTGTGCCGGACCGCAGAGAGCCGTCCGCTTCTTTCTCGCGCTTTGCGAGCTAAGAGCGCCTAGCCGGCTAAGGTGCGTCTTAGGCGGCTAGAAGCCGGAGCGAGGTGCCGGAGAACGCGGAGCTGCTGTGCACCCTGCATTTCGCATCCAAACTGCACGGACAAGCATAGCAGCATGCAGGCTCGTCTCCAAAGGATGTTCACGCTGCTACGATGTTCTGGCAGCACCGGGACACGGGGACAATGTGCAGAGAGAGAGGGAGCGAGAGAGAGAGAGAAACACTTTGCTCCAGCTTTAGACTTACAAAACTCGTGCAAGTTCAGCTCCCGGAGAAGGTAGCGTGCGTGGAGAATGTATTCTCCACGTAGCCTCTTCTGTTCGCATCTTGTGCCGGACCGCAGAGAGCCGTCCGCTTCTTTCTCGCGCTTTGCGAGCTAAGAGCGCCTAGCCGGCTAAGGTGCGTCTTAGGCGGCTAGAAGCCGGAGCGAGGTGCCGGAGAACGCGGAGCTGCTGTGCACCCTGCATTTCGCATCCAAACTGCACGGGCAAGCATAGCAGCATGCAGGCTCGTCTCCAAAGGATGTTTCTCGCTGCTACGATGTTCTGGCAGCACCGGGACACGGGGACAATGTGCAGAGAGAGAGGGAGCGAGAGAGAGAGAGAAACACTTTGCTCCAGCTTTAGACTTGCAAAACTCGTGCAAGTTCAGCTCCCGGAGAAGGTAGCGTGCGTGGAGAATGTATTCTCCACGTAGCTTCTTCTGTTCGCATCTTGTGCCGGACCGCAGAGAGCCGTCCGCTTCTTTCTCGCGCTTTGCGAGCTAAGAGCGCCTAGCCGGCTAAGGTGCGTCTTAGGCGGCTAGAAGCCGGAGCGAGGTGCCGGAGAACGCGGAGCTGCTGTGCACCCTGCATTTCGCATCCAAACTGCACGGACAAGCATAGCAGCATGCAGGCTCGTCTCCAAAGGATGTTTCACGCTGCTACGATGATCTGGCAGCACCGGGACACGGGGACAATGTGCAGAGAGAGAGGGAGCGAGAGAGAGAGAGAAACACTTTGCTCCAGCTTTAGACTTACAAAACTCGTGCAAGTTCAGCTCCCGGAGAAGGTAGCGTGCGTGGAGAATGTATTCTCCACGTAGCCTCTTCTGTTCGCATCTTGTGCCGGACCGCAGAGAGCCGTCCGCTTCTTTCTCGCGCTTTGCGAGCTAAGAGCGCCTAGCCGGCTAAGGTGCGTCTTAGGCGGCTAGAAGCCGGAGCGAGGTGCCGGAGAACGCGGAGCTGCTGTGCACCCTGCATTTCACATCCAAACTGCACGGGCAAGCATAGCAGCATGCAGGCTCGTCTCCAAAGGATGTTTCTCGCTGCTACGATGTTCTGGCAGCACCGGGACACGGGGACAATGTGCAGAGAGAGAGGGAGCGAGAGAGAGAGAGAAACACTTTGCTCCAGCTTTAGACTTGCAAAACTCGTGCAAGTTCAGCTCCCGGAGAAGGTAGCGTGCGTGGAGAATGTATTCTCCACGTAGCTTCTTCTGTTCGCACCTTGTGCCGGACCGCAGAGAGCCGTCCGCTTCTTTCTCGCGCTTTGCGAGCTAAGAGCGCCTAGCCGGCTAAGGTGCGTCTTAGGCGGCTAGAAGCCGGAGCGAGGTGCCGGAGAACGCGGAGCTGCTGTGCACCCTGCATTTCGCATCCAAACTGCACGGGCAAGCATAGCAGCATGCAGGCTCGTCTCCAAAGGATGTTTCTCGCTGCTACGATGTTCTGGCAGCACCGGGACACGGGGACAATGTGCAGAGAGAGAGGGAGCGAGAGAGAGAAACACTTTGCTCCAGCTTTAGACTTGCAAAACTCGTGCAAGTTCAGCTCCCGGAGAAGGTAGCGTGCGTGGAGAATGTATTCTCCACGTAGCTTCTTCTGTTCGCATCTTGTGCCGGACCGCAGAGAGCCGTCCGCTTCTTTCTCGCGCTTTGCGAGCTAAGAGCGCCTAGCCGGCTAAGGTGCGTCTTAGGCGGCTAGAAGCCGGAGCGAGGTGCCGGAGAACGCGGAGCTGCTGTGCACCCTGCATTTCGCATCCAAACTGCACGGGCAAGCATAGCAGCATGCAGGCTCGTCTCCAAAGGATGTTTCTCGCTGCTACGATGTTCTGGCAGCACCGGGACACGGGGACAATGTGCAGAGAGAGAGGGAGCGAGAGAGAGAGAGAAACACTTTGCTCCAGCTTTAGACTTGCAAAACTCGTGCAAGTTCAGCTCCCGGAGAAGGTAGCGTGCGTGGAGAATGTGTTCTCCACGTAGCTTCTTCTGTTCGCATCTTGTGCCGGACCGCAGAGAGCCGTCCGCTTCTTTCTCGCGCTTTGCGAGCTAAGAGCGCCTAGCCGGCTAAGGTGCGTCTTAGGCGGCTAGAAGCCGGAGCGAGGTGCCGGAGAACGCGGAGCTGCTGTGCACCCTGCATTTCGCATCCAAACTGCACGGGCAAGCATAGCAGCATGCAGGCTCGTCTCCAAAGGATGTTTCTCGCTGCTACGATGTTCTGGCAGCACCGGGACACGGGGACAATGTGCAGAGAGAGAGGGAGCGAGAGAGAGAGAGAAACACTTTGCTCCAGCTTTAGACTTGCAAAACTCGTGCAAGTTCAGCTCCCGGAGAAGGTAGCGTGCGTGGAGAATGTATTCTCCACGTAGCTTCTTCTGTTCGCATCTTGTGCCGGACCGCAGAGAGCTGTCCGCTTCTTTCTCGCGCTTTGCGAGCTAAGAGCGCCTAGCCGGCTAAGGTGCGTCTTAGGCGGCTAGAAGCCGGAGCGAGGTGCCGGAGAACGCGGAGCTGCTGTGCACCCTGCATTTCGCATCCAAACTGCACGGGCAAGCATAGCAGCATGCAGGCTCGTCTCCAAAGGATGTTTCTCGCTGCTACGATGTTCTGGCAGCACCGGGACACGGGGACAATGTGCAGAGAGAGAGGGAGCGAGAGAGAGAGAGAAACACTTTGCTCCAGCTTTAGACTTGCAAAACTCGTGCAAGTTCAGCTCCCGGAGAAGGTAGCGTGCGTGGAGAATGTATTCTCCACGTAGCTTCTTCTGTTCGCATCTTGTGCCGGACCGCAGAGAGCCGTCCGCTTCTTTCTCGCGCTTTGCGAGCTAAGAGCGCCTAGCCGGCTAAGGTGCGTCTTAGGCGGCTAGAAGCCGGAGCGAGGTGCCGGAGAACGCGGAGCTGCTGTGCACCCTGCATTTCGCATCCAAACTGCACGGGCAAGCATAGCAGCATGCAGGCTCGTCTCCAAAGGATGTTTCTCGCTGCTACGATGTTCTGGCAGCAGCGGGACACGGGGACAATGTGCAGAGAGAGAGGGAGCGAGAGAGAGAGAGAAACACTTTGCTCCAGCTTTAGACTTGCAAAACTCGTGCAAGTTCAGCTCCCGGAGAAGGTAGCGTGCGTGGAGAATGTATTCTCCACGTAGCTTCTTCTGTTCGCATCTTGTGCCGGACCGCAGAGAGCCGTCCGCTTCTTTCTCGCGCTTTGCGAGCTAAGAGCGCCTAGCCGGCTAAGGTGCGTCTTAGGCGGCTAGAAGCCGGAGCGAGGTGCCGGAGAACGCGGAGCTGCTGTGCACCCTGCATTTCACATCCAAACTGCACGGGCAAGCATAGCAGCATGCAGGCTCGTCTCCAAAGGATGTTTCACGCTGCTACGATGTTCTGGCAGCACCGGGACACGGGGACAATGTGCAGAGAGAGAGGGAGCGAGAGAGAGAGAGAAACACTTTGCTCCAGCTTTAGACTTGCAAAACTCGTGCAAGTTCAGCTCCCGGAGAAGGTAGCGTGCGTGGAGAATGTATTCTCCACGTAGCTTCTTCTGTTCGCATCTTGTGCCGGACCGCAGAGAGCCGTCCGCTTCTTTCTCGCGCTTTGCGAGCTAAGAGCGCCTAGCCGGCTAAGGTGCGTCTTAGGCGGCTAGAAGCCGGAGCGAGGTGCCGGAGAACGCGGAGCTGCTGTGCACCCTGCATTTCGCATCCAAACTGCACGGGCAAGCATAGCAGCATGCAGGCTCGTCTCCAAAGGATGTTTCTCGCTGCTACGATGTTCTGGCAGCACCGGGACACGGGGACAATGTGCAGAGAGAGAGGGAGCGAGAGAGAGAGAGAAACACTTTGCTCCAGCTTTAGACTTGCAAAACTCGTGCAAGTTCAGCTCCCGGAGAAGGTAGCGTGCGTGGAGAATGTATTCTCCACGTAGCTTCTTCTGTTCGCATCTTGTGCCGGACCGCAGAGAGCCGTCCGCTTCTTTCTCGCGCTTTGCGAGCTAAGAGCGCCTAGCCGGCTAAGGTGCGTCTTAGGCGGCTAGAAGCCGGAGCGAGGTGCCGGAGAACGCGGAGCTGCTGTGCACCCTGCATTTCACATCCAAACTGCACGGGCAAGCATAGCAGCATGCAGGCTCGTCTCCAAAGGATGTTTCACGCTGCTACGATGTTCTGGCAGCACCGGGACACGGGGACAATGTGCAGAGAGAGAGGGAGCGAGAGAGAGAGAGAAACACTTTGCTCCAGCTTTAGACTTGCAAAACTCGTGCAAGTTCAGCTCCCGGAGAAGGTAGCGTGCGTGGAGAATGTATTCTCCACGTAGCCTCTTCTGTTCGCATCTTGTGCCGGACCGCAGAGAGCCGTCCGCTTCTTTCTCGCGCTTTGCGAGCTAAGAGCGCCTAGCCGGCTAAGGTGCGTCTTAGGCGGCTAGAAGCCGGAGCGAGGTGCCGGAGAACGCGGAGCTGCTGTGCACCCTGCATTTCGCATCCAAACTGCACGGGCAAGCATAGCAGCATGCAGGCTCGTCTCCAAAGGATGTTTCTCGCTGCTACGATGTTCTGGCAGCACCGGGACACGGGGACAATGTGCAGAGAGAGAGGGAGCGAGAGAGAGAGAGAAACACTTTGCTCCAGCTTTAGACTTGCAAAACTCGTGCAAGTTCAGCTCCCGGAGAAGGTAGCGTGCGTGGAGAATGTATTCTCCACGTAGCTTCTTCTGTTCGCATCTTGTGCCGGACCGCAGAGAGCCGTCCGCTTCTTTCTCGCGCTTTGCGAGCTAAGAGCGCCTAGCCGGCTAAGGTGCGTCTTAGGCGGCTAGAAGCCGGAGCGAGGTGCCGGAGAACGCGGAGCTGCTGTGCACCCTGCATTTCGCATCCAAACTGCACGGGCAAGCATAGCAGCATGCAGGCTCGTCTCCAAAGGATGTTTCTCGCTGCTACGATGTTCTGGCAGCACCGGGACACGGGGACAATGTGCAGAGAGAGAGGGAGCGAGAGAGAGAGAGAAACACTTTGCTCCAGCTTTAGACTTGCAAAACTCGTGCAAGTTCAGCTCCCGGAGAAGGTAGCGTGCGTGGAGAATGTATTCTCCACGTAGCTTCTTCTGTTCGCATCTTGTGCCGGACCGCAGAGAGCCGTCCGCTTCTTTCTCGCGCTTTGCGAGCTAAGAGCGCCTAGCCGGCTAAGGTGCGTCTTAGGCGGCTAGAAGCCGGAGCGAGGTGCCGGAGAACGCGGAGCTGCTGTGCACCCTGCATTTCGCATCCAAACTGCACGGGCAAGCATAGCAGCATGCAGGCTCGTCTCCAAAGGATGTTTCTCGCTGCTACGATGTTCTGGCAGCACCGGGACACGGGGACAATGTGCAGAGAGAGAGGGAGCGAGAGAGAGAGAGAAACACTTTGCTCCAGCTTTAGACTTGCAAAACTCGTGCAAGTTCAGCTCCCGGAGAAGGTAGCGTGCGTGGAGAATGTATTCTCCACGTAGCTTCTTCTGTTCGCATCTTGTGCCGGACCGCAGAGAGCCGTCCGCTTCTTTCTCGCGCTTTGCGAGCTAAGAGCGCCTAGCCGGCTAAGGTGCGTCTTAGGCGGCTAGAAGCCGGAGCGAGGTGCCGGAGAACGCGGAGCTGCTGTGCACCCTGCATTTCGCATCCAAACTGCACGGCAAGCATAGCAGCATGCAGGCTCGTCTCCAAAGGATGTTTCTCGCTGCTACGATGTTCTGGCAGCACCGGGACACGGGGACAATGTGCAGAGAGAGAGGGAGCGAGAGAGAGAGAGAAACACTTTGCTCCAGCTTTAGACTTGCAAAACTCGTGCAAGTTCAGCTCCCGGAGAAGGTAGCGTGCGTGGAGAATGTATTCTCCACGTAGCTTCTTCTGTTCGCATCTTGTGCCGGACCGCAGAGAGCCGTCCGCTTCTTTCTCGCGCTTTGCGAGCTAAGAGCGCCTAGCCGGCTAAGGTGCGTCTTAGGCGGCTAGAAGCCGGAGCGAGGTGCCGGAGAACGCGGAGCTGCTGTGCACCCTGCATTTCACATCCAAACTGCACGGGCAAGCATAGCAGCATGCAGGCTCGTCTCCAAAGGATGTTTCACGCTGCTACGATGTTCTGGCAGCACCGGGACACGGGGACAATGTGCAGAGAGAGAGGGAGCGAGAGAGAGAGAGAAACACTTTGCTCCAGCTTTAGACTTGCAAAACTCGTGCAAGTTCAGCTCCCGGAGAAGGTAGCGTGCGTGGAGAATGTATTCTCCACGTAGCTTCTTCTGTTCGCATCTTGTGCCGGACCGCAGAGAGCCGTCCGCTTCTTTCTCGCGCTTTGCGAGCTAAGAGCGCCTAGCCGGCTAAGGTGCGTCTTAGGCGGCTAGAAGCCGGAGCGAGGTGCCGGAGAACGCGGAGCTGCTGTGCACCCTGCATTTCGCATCCAAACTGCACGGGCAAGCATAGCAGCATGCAGGCTCGTCTCCAAAGGATGTTTCTCGCTGCTACGATGTTCTGGCAGCACCGGGACACGGGGACAATGTGCAGAGAGAGAGGGAGCGAGAGAGAGAGAGAAACACTTTGCTCCAGCTTTAGACTTGCAAAACTCGTGCAAGTTCAGCTCCCGGAGAAGGTAGCGTGCGTGGAGAATGTATTCTCCACGTAGCTTCTTCTGTTCGCATCTTGTGCCGGACCGCAGAGAGCCGTCCGCTTCTTTCTCGCGCTTTGCGAGCTAAGAGCGCCTAGCCGGCTAAGGTGCGTCTTAGGCGGCTAGAAGCCGGAGCGAGGTGCCGGAGAACGCGGAGCTGCTGTGCACCCTGCATTTCGCATCCAAACTGCACGGGCAAGCATAGCAGCATGCAGGCTCGTCTCCAAAGGATGTTTCTCGCTGCTACGATGTTCTGGCAGCACCGGGACACGGGGACAATGTGCAGAGAGAGAGGGAGCGAGAGAGAGAGAGAAACACTTTGCTCCAGCTTTAGACTTGCAAAACTCGTGCAAGTTCAGCTCCCGGAGAAGGTAGCGTGCGTGGAGAATGTATTCTCCACGTAGCTTCTTCTGTTCGCATCTTGTGCCGGACCGCAGAGAGCCGTCCGCTTCTTTCTCGCGCTTTGCGAGCTAAGAGCGCCTAGCCGGCTAAGGTGCGTCTTAGGCGGCTAGAAGCCGGAGCGAGGTGCCGGAGAACGCGGAGCTGCTGTGCACCCTGCATTTCACATCCAAACTGCACGGGCAAGCATAGCAGCATGCAGGCTCGTCTCCAAAGGATGTTTCACGCTGCTACGATGTTCTGGCAGCACCGGGACACGGGGACAATGTGCAGAGAGAGAGGGAGCGAGAGAGAGAGAGAAACACTTTGCTCCAGCTTTAGACTTGCAAAACTCGTGCAAGTTCAGCTCCCGGAGAAGGTAGCGTGCGTGGAGAATGTATTCTCCACGTAGCTTCTTCTGTTCGCATCTTGTGCCGGACCGCAGAGAGCCGTCCGCTTCTTTCTCGCGCTTTGCGAGCTAAGAGCGCCTAGCCGGCTAAGGTGGGTCTTAGGCGGCTAGAAGCCGGAGCGAGGTGCCGGAGAACGCGGAGCTGCTGTGCACCCTGCATTTCGCATCCAAACTGCACGGGCAAGCATAGCAGCATGCAGGCTCGTCTCCAAAGGATGTTTCTCGCTGCTACGATGTTCTGGCAGCACCGGGACACGGGGACAATGTGCAGAGAGAGAGGGAGCGAGAGAGAGAGAGAAACACTTTGCTCCAGCTTTAGACTTGCAAAACTCGTGCAAGTTCAGCTCCCGGAGAAGGTAGCGTGCGTGGAGAATGTATTCTCCACGTAGCTTCTTCTGTTCGCATCTTGTGCCGGACCGCAGAGAGCCGTCCGCTTCTTTCTCGCGCTTTGCGAGCTAAGAGCGCCTAGCCGCCTAAGGTGCGTCTTAGGCGGCTAGAAGCCGGAGCGAGGTGCCGGAGAACGCGGAGCTGCTGTGCACCCTGCATTTCGCATCCAAACTGCACGGGCAAGCATAGCAGCATGCAGGCTCGTCTCCAAAGGATGTTTCTCGCTGCTACGATGTTCTGGCAGCACCGGGACACGGGGACAATGTGCAGAGAGAGAGGGAGCGAGAGAGAGAGAGAAACACTTTGCTCCAGCTTTAGACTTGCAAAACTCGTGCAAGTTCAGCTCCCGGAGAAGGTAGCGTGCGTGGAGAATGTATTCTCCACGTAGCTTCTTCTGTTCGCATCTTGTGCCGGACCGCAGAGAGCTGTCCGCTTCTTTCTCGCGCTTTGCGAGCTAAGAGCGCCTAGCCGGCTAAGGTGCGTCTTAGGCGGCTAGAAGCCGGATCGAGGTGCCGGAGAACGCGGAGCTGCTGTGCACCCTGCATTTCGCATCCAAACTGCACGGGCAAGCATAGTAGCATGCAGGCTCGTCTTCAAAGGATGTTTCTCGCTGCTACGATGTTCTGGCAGCACCGGGACACGGGGACAATGTGCAGAGAGAGAGGGAGCGAGAGAGAGAGAGAAACACTTTGCTCCAGCTTTAGACTTGCAAAACTCGTGCAAGTTCAGCTCCCGGAGAAGGTAGCGTGCGTGGAGAATGTATTCTCCACGTAGCTTCTTCTGTTCGCATCTTGTGCCGGACCGCAGAGAGCCGTCCGCTTCTTTCTCGCGCTTTGCGAGCTAAGAGCGCCTAGCCGGCTAAGGTGCGTCTTAGGCGGCTAGAAGCCGGAGCGAGGTGCCGGAGAACGCGGAGCTGCTGTGCACCCTGCATTTCGCATCCAAACTGCACGGGCAAGCATAGCAGCATGCAGGCTCGTCTCCAAAGGATGTTTCTCGCTGCTACGATGTTCTGGCAGCACCGGGACACGGGGACAATGTGCAGAGAGAGAGGGAGCGAGAGAGAGAGAGAAACACTTTGCTCCAGCTTTAGACTTGCAAAACTCGTGCAAGTTCAGCTCCCGGAGAAGGTAGCGTGCGTGGAGAATGTATTCTCCACGTAGCTTCTTCTGTTCGCATCTTGTGCCGGACCGCAGAGAGCCGTCCGCTTCTTTCTCGCGCTTTGCGAGCTAAGAGCGCCTAGCCGGCTAAGGTGCGTCTTAGGCGGCTAGAAGCCGGAGCGAGGTGCCGGAGAACGCGGAGCTGCTGTGCACCCTGCATTTCGCATCCAAACTGCACGGACAAGCATAGCAGCATGCAGGCTCGTCTCCAAAGGATGTTTCACGCTGCTACGATGATCTGGCAGCACCGGGACACGGGGACAATGTGCAGAGAGAGAGGGAGCGAGAGAGAGAGAGAAACACTTTGCTCCAGCTTTAGACTTACAAAACTCGTGCAAGTTCAGCTCCCGGAGAAGGTAGCGTGCGTGGAGAATGTATTCTCCACGTAGCCTCTTCTGTTCGCATCTTGTGCCGGACCGCAGAGAGCCGTCCGCTTCTTTCTCGCGCTTTGCGAGCTAAGAGCGCCTAGCCGGCTAAGGTGCGTCTTAGGCGGCTAGAAGCCGGAGCGAGGTGCCGGAGAACGCGGAGCTGCTGTGCACCCTGCATTTCGCATCCAAACTGCACGGGCAAGCATAGCAGCATGCAGGCTCGTCTCCAAAGGATGTTTCACGCTGCTACGATGTTCTGGCAGCACCGGGACACGGGGACAATGTGCAGAGAGAGAGGGAGCGAGAGAGAGAGAGAAACACTTTGCTCCAGCTTTAGACTTGCAAAACTCGTGCAAGTTCAGCTCCCGGAGAAGGTAGCGTGCGTGGAGAATGTATTCTCCACGTAGCTTCTTCTGTTCGCATCTTGTGCCGGACCGCAGAGAGCTGTCCGCTTCTTTCTCGCGCTTTGCGAGCTAAGAGCGCCTAGCCGGCTAAGGTGCGTCTTAGGCGGCTAGAAGCCGGAGCGAGGTGCCGGAGAACGCGGAGCTGCTGTGCACCCTGCATTTCGCATCCAAACTGCACGGGCAAGAATAACAGCATGCAGGCTCGTCTCCAAAGGATGTTTCTCGCTGCTACGATGTTCTGGCAGCACCGGGACACGGGGACAATGTGCAGAGAGAGAGGGAGCGAGAGAGAGAGAGAAACACTTTGCTCCAGCTTTAGACTTGCAAAACTCGTGCAAGTTCAGCTCCCGGAGAAGGTAGCGTGCGTGGAGAATGTATTCTCCACGTAGCTTCTTCTGTTCGCATCTTGTGCCGGACCGCAGAGAGCCGTCCGCTTCTTTCTCGCGCTTTGCGAGCTAAGAGCGCCTAGCCGGCTAAGGTGCGTCTTAGGCGGCTAGAAGCCGGAGCGAGGTGCCGGAGAACGCGGAGCTGCTGTGCACCCTGCATTTCGCATCCAAACTGCACGGACAAGCATAGCAGAATGCAGGCTCGTCTCCAAAGGATGTTTTCACGCTGCTACGATGTTCTGGCAGCACCGGGACACGGGGACAATGTGCAGAGAGAGAGGGAGCGAGAGAGAGAGAGAAACACTTTGCTCCAGCTTTAGACTTGCAAAACTCGTGCAAGTTCAGCTCCCGGAGAAGGTAGCGTGCGTGGAGAATGTATTCTCCACGTAGCTTCTTCTGTTCGCATCTTGTGCCGGACCGCAGAGAGCTGTCCGCTTCTTTCTCGCGCTTTGCGAGCTAAGAGCGCCTAGCCGCTAAGGTGCGTCTTAGGCGGCTAGAAGCCGGAGCGAGGTGCCGGAGAACGCGGAGCTGCTGTGCACCCTGCATTTCGCATCAAACTGCACCGGCAAGCATAGTAGCATGCAGGCTCGTCTTCAAAGGATGTTTCTCGCTGCTACGATGATCTGGCAGCACCGGGACACGGGGACAATGTGCAGAGAGAGAGGGAGCGAGAGAGAGAGAGAAACACTTTGCTCCAGCTTTAGACTTGCAAAACTCGTGCAAGTTCAGCTCCCGGAGAAGGTAGCGTGCGTGGAGAATGTATTCTCCACGTAGCTTCTTCTGTTCGCATCTTGTGCCGGACCGCAGAGAGCCGTCCGCTTCTTTCTCGCGCTTTGCGAGCTAAGAGCGCCTAGCCGGCTAAGGTGCGTCTTAGGCGGCTAGAAGCCGGAGCGAGGTGCCGGAGAACGCGGAGCTGCTGTGCACCCTGCATTTCGCATCCAAACTGCACGGGCAAGCATAGCAGCATGCAGGCTCGTCTCCAAAGGATGTTTCTCGCTGCTACGATGTTCTGGCAGCACCGGGACACGGGGACAATGTGCAGAGAGAGAGGGAGCGAGAGAGAGAGAGAAACACTTTGCTCCAGCTTTAGACTTGCAAAACTCGTGCAAGTTCAGCTCCCGGAGAAGGTAGCGTGCGTGGAGAATGTATTCTCCACGTAGCTTCTTCTGTTCGCATCTTGTGCCGGACCGCAGAGAGCCGTCCGCTTCTTTCTCGCGCTTTGCGAGCTAAGAGCGCCTAGCCGGCTAAGGTGCGTCTTAGGCGGCTAGAAGCCGGAGCGAGGTGCCGGAGAACGCGGAGCTGCTGTGCACCCTGCATTTCACATCCAAACTGCACGGGCAAGCATAGCAGCATGCAGGCTCGTCTCCAAAGGATGTTTCACGCTGCTACGATGTTCTGGCAGCACCGGGACACGGGGACAATGTGCAGAGAGAGAGGGAGCGAGAGAGAGAGAGAAACACTTTGCTCCAGCTTTAGACTTGCAAAACTCGTGCAAGTTCAGCTCCCGGAGAAGGTAGCGTGCGTGGAGAATGTATTCTCCACGTAGCTTCTTCTGT
Source organism: Acanthornis magna (assembly GCA_036785705.1). Lineage (NCBI taxonomy): Eukaryota > Metazoa > Chordata > Aves > Passeriformes > Acanthizidae > Acanthornis > Acanthornis magna. The sequence continues at coordinate 22,954 of JAWUZG010001292.1, forward strand.
TCGCATCTTGTGCCGGACCGCAGAGAGCCGTCCGCTTCTTTCTCGCGCTTTGCGAGCTAAGAGCGCCTAGCCGGCTAAGGTGCGTCTTAGGCGGCTAGAAGCCGGAGCGAGGTGCCGGAGAACGCGGAGCTGCTGTGCACCCTGCATTTCACATCCAAACTGCACGGGCAAGCATAGCAGCATGCAGGCTCGTCTCCAAAGCATGTTTCACGCTGCTACGATGTTCTGGCAGCACCGGGACACGGGGACAATGTGCAGAGAGAGAGGGAGCGAGAGAGAGAGAGAAACACTTTGCTCCAGCTTTAGACTTGCAAAACTCGTGCAAGTTCAGCTCCCGGAGAAGGTAGCGTGCGTGGAGAATGTATTCTCCACGTAGCTTCTTCTGTTCGTATCTTGTGCCGGACCGCAGAGAGCCGTCCGCTTCTTTCTCGCGCTTTGCGAGCTAAGAGCGCCTAGCCGGCTAAGGTGCGTCTTAGGCGGCTAGAAGCCGGAGCGAGGTGCCGGAGAACGCGGAGCTGCTGTGCACCCTGCATTTCGCATCCAAACTGCACGGACAAGCATAGCAGCATGCAGGCTCGTCTCCAAAGGATGTTCACGCTGCTACGATGTTCTGGCAGCACCGGGACACGGGGACAATGTGCAGAGAGAGAGGGAGCGAGAGAGAGAGAGAAACACTTTGCTCCAGCTTTAGACTTACAAAACTCGTGCAAGTTCAGCTCCCGGAGAAGGTAGCGTGCGTGGAGAATGTATTCTCCACGTAGCCTCTTCTGTTCGCATCTTGTGCCGGACCGCAGAGAGCCGTCCGCTTCTTTCTCGCGCTTTGCGAGCTAAGAGCGCCTAGCCGGCTAAGGTGCGTCTTAGGCGGCTAGAAGCCGGAGCGAGGTGCCGGAGAACGCGGAGCTGCTGTGCACCCTGCATTTCGCATCCAAACTGCACGGGCAAGCATAGCAGCATGCAGGCTCGTCTCCAAAGGATGTTTCTCGCTGCTACGATGTTCTGGCAGCACCGGGACACGGGGACAATGTGCAGAGAGAGAGGGAGCGAGAGAGAGAGAGAAACACTTTGCTCCAGCTTTAGACTTGCAAAACTCGTGCAAGTTCAGCTCCCGGAGAAGGTAGCGTGCGTGGAGAATGTATTCTCCACGTAGCTTCTTCTGTTCGCATCTTGTGCCGGACCGCAGAGAGCCGTCCGCTTCTTTCTCGCGCTTTGCGAGCTAAGAGCGCCTAGACGGCTAAGGTGCGTCTTAGGCGGCTAGAAGCCGGAGCGAGGTGCCGGAGAACGCGGAGCTGCTGTGCACCCTGCATTTCGCATCCAAACTGCACGGACAAGCATAGCAGCATGCAGGCTCGTCTCCAAAGGATGTTTCACGCTGCTACGATGATCTGGCAGCACCGGGACACGGGGACAATGTGCAGAGAGAGAGGGAGCGAGAGAGAGAGAGAAACACTTTGCTCCAGCTTTAGACTTACAAAACTCGTGCAAGTTCAGCTCCCGGAGAAGGTAGCGTGCGTGGAGAATGTATTCTCCACGTAGCCTCTTCTGTTCGCATCTTGTGCCGGACCGCAGAGAGCCGTCCGCTTCTTTCTCGCGCTTTGCGAGCTAAGAGCGCCTAGCCGGCTAAGGTGCGTCTTAGGCGGCTAGAAGCCGGAGCGAGGTGCCGGAGAACGCGGAGCTGCTGTGCACCCTGCATTTCACATCCAAACTGCACGGGCAAGCATAGCAGCATGCAGGCTCGTCTCCAAAGGATGTTTCTCGCTGCTACGATGTTCTGGCAGCACCGGGACACGGGGACAATGTGCAGAGAGAGAGGGAGCGAGAGAGAGAGAGAAACACTTTGCTCCAGCTTTAGACTTGCAAAACTCGTGCAAGTTCAGCTCCCGGAGAAGGTAGCGTGCGTGGAGAATGTATTCTCCACGTAGCTTCTTCTGTTCGCACCTTGTGCCGGACCGCAGAGAGCCGTCCGCTTCTTTCTCGCGCTTTGCGAGCTAAGAGCGCCTAGCCGGCTAAGGTGCGTCTTAGGCGGCTAGAAGCCGGAGCGAGGTGCCGGAGAACGCGGAGCTGCTGTGCACCCTGCATTTCGCATCCAAACTGCACGGGCAAGCATAGCAGCATGCAGGCTCGTCTCCAAAGGATGTTTCTCGCTGCTACGATGTTCTGGCAGCACCGGGACACGGGGACAATGTGCAGAGAGAGAGGGAGCGAGAGAGAGAGAAACACTTTGCTCCAGCTTTAGACTTGCAAAACTCGTGCAAGTTCAGCTCCCGGAGAAGGTAGCGTGCGTGGAGAATGTATTCTCCACGTAGCTTCTTCTGTTCGCATCTTGTGCCGGACCGCAGAGAGCCGTCCGCTTCTTTCTCGCGCTTTGCGAGCTAAGAGCGCCTAGCCGGCTAAGGTGCGTCTTAGGCGGCTAGAAGCCGGAGCGAGGTGCCGGAGAACGCGGAGCTGCTGTGCACCCTGCATTTCGCATCCAAACTGCACGGGCAAGCATAGCAGCATGCAGGCTCGTCTCCAAAGGATGTTTCTCGCTGCTACGATGTTCTGGCAGCACCGGGACACGGGGACAATGTGCAGAGAGAGAGGGAGCGAGAGAGAGAGAGAAACACTTTGCTCCAGCTTTAGACTTGCAAAACTCGTGCAAGTTCAGCTCCCGGAGAAGGTAGCGTGCGTGGAGAATGTGTTCTCCACGTAGCTTCTTCTGTTCGCATCTTGTGCCGGACCGCAGAGAGCCGTCCGCTTCTTTCTCGCGCTTTGCGAGCTAAGAGCGCCTAGCCGGCTAAGGTGCGTCTTAGGCGGCTAGAAGCCGGAGCGAGGTGCCGGAGAACGCGGAGCTGCTGTGCACCCTGCATTTCGCATCCAAACTGCACGGGCAAGCATAGCAGCATGCAGGCTCGTCTCCAAAGGATGTTTCTCGCTGCTACGATGTTCTGGCAGCACCGGGACACGGGGACAATGTGCAGAGAGAGAGGGAGCGAGAGAGAGAGAGAAACACTTTGCTCCAGCTTTAGACTTGCAAAACTCGTGCAAGTTCAGCTCCCGGAGAAGGTAGCGTGCGTGGAGAATGTATTCTCCACGTAGCTTCTTCTGTTCGCATCTTGTGCCGGACCGCAGAGAGCTGTCCGCTTCTTTCTCGCGCTTTGCGAGCTAAGAGCGCCTAGCCGGCTAAGGTGCGTCTTAGGCGGCTAGAAGCCGGAGCGAGGTGCCGGAGAACGCGGAGCTGCTGTGCACCCTGCATTTCGCATCCAAACTGCACGGGCAAGCATAGCAGCATGCAGGCTCGTCTCCAAAGGATGTTTCTCGCTGCTACGATGTTCTGGCAGCACCGGGACACGGGGACAATGTGCAGAGAGAGAGGGAGCGAGAGAGAGAGAGAAACACTTTGCTCCAGCTTTAGACTTGCAAAACTCGTGCAAGTTCAGCTCCCGGAGAAGGTAGCGTGCGTGGAGAATGTATTCTCCACGTAGCTTCTTCTGTTCGCATCTTGTGCCGGACCGCAGAGAGCCGTCCGCTTCTTTCTCGCGCTTTGCGAGCTAAGAGCGCCTAGCCGGCTAAGGTGCGTCTTAGGCGGCTAGAAGCCGGAGCGAGGTGCCGGAGAACGCGGAGCTGCTGTGCACCCTGCATTTCGCATCCAAACTGCACGGGCAAGCATAGCAGCATGCAGGCTCGTCTCCAAAGGATGTTTCTCGCTGCTACGATGTTCTGGCAGCAGCGGGACACGGGGACAATGTGCAGAGAGAGAGGGAGCGAGAGAGAGAGAGAAACACTTTGCTCCAGCTTTAGACTTGCAAAACTCGTGCAAGTTCAGCTCCCGGAGAAGGTAGCGTGCGTGGAGAATGTATTCTCCACGTAGCTTCTTCTGTTCGCATCTTGTGCCGGACCGCAGAGAGCCGTCCGCTTCTTTCTCGCGCTTTGCGAGCTAAGAGCGCCTAGCCGGCTAAGGTGCGTCTTAGGCGGCTAGAAGCCGGAGCGAGGTGCCGGAGAACGCGGAGCTGCTGTGCACCCTGCATTTCACATCCAAACTGCACGGGCAAGCATAGCAGCATGCAGGCTCGTCTCCAAAGGATGTTTCACGCTGCTACGATGTTCTGGCAGCACCGGGACACGGGGACAATGTGCAGAGAGAGAGGGAGCGAGAGAGAGAGAGAAACACTTTGCTCCAGCTTTAGACTTGCAAAACTCGTGCAAGTTCAGCTCCCGGAGAAGGTAGCGTGCGTGGAGAATGTATTCTCCACGTAGCTTCTTCTGTTCGCATCTTGTGCCGGACCGCAGAGAGCCGTCCGCTTCTTTCTCGCGCTTTGCGAGCTAAGAGCGCCTAGCCGGCTAAGGTGCGTCTTAGGCGGCTAGAAGCCGGAGCGAGGTGCCGGAGAACGCGGAGCTGCTGTGCACCCTGCATTTCGCATCCAAACTGCACGGGCAAGCATAGCAGCATGCAGGCTCGTCTCCAAAGGATGTTTCTCGCTGCTACGATGTTCTGGCAGCACCGGGACACGGGGACAATGTGCAGAGAGAGAGGGAGCGAGAGAGAGAGAGAAACACTTTGCTCCAGCTTTAGACTTGCAAAACTCGTGCAAGTTCAGCTCCCGGAGAAGGTAGCGTGCGTGGAGAATGTATTCTCCACGTAGCTTCTTCTGTTCGCATCTTGTGCCGGACCGCAGAGAGCCGTCCGCTTCTTTCTCGCGCTTTGCGAGCTAAGAGCGCCTAGCCGGCTAAGGTGCGTCTTAGGCGGCTAGAAGCCGGAGCGAGGTGCCGGAGAACGCGGAGCTGCTGTGCACCCTGCATTTCACATCCAAACTGCACGGGCAAGCATAGCAGCATGCAGGCTCGTCTCCAAAGGATGTTTCACGCTGCTACGATGTTCTGGCAGCACCGGGACACGGGGACAATGTGCAGAGAGAGAGGGAGCGAGAGAGAGAGAGAAACACTTTGCTCCAGCTTTAGACTTGCAAAACTCGTGCAAGTTCAGCTCCCGGAGAAGGTAGCGTGCGTGGAGAATGTATTCTCCACGTAGCCTCTTCTGTTCGCATCTTGTGCCGGACCGCAGAGAGCTGTCCGCTTCTTTCTCGCGCTTTGCGAGCTAAGAGCGCCTAGCCGGCTAAGGTGCGTCTTAGGCGGCTAGAAGCCGGAGCGAGGTGCCGGAGAACGCGGAGCTGCTGTGCACCCTGCATTTCGCATCCAAACTGCACGGGCAAGCATAGCAGCATGCAGGCTCGTCTCCAAAGGATGTTTCTCGCTGCTACGATGTTCTGGCAGCACCGGGACACGGGGACAATGTGCAGAGAGAGAGGGAGCGAGAGAGAGAGAGAAACACTTTGCTCCAGCTTTAGACTTGCAAAACTCGTGCAAGTTCAGCTCCCGGAGAAGGTAGCGTGCGTGGAGAATGTATTCTCCACGTAGCTTCTTCTGTTCGCATCTTGTGCCGGACCGCAGAGAGCCGTCCGCTTCTTTCTCGCGCTTTGCGAGCTAAGAGCGCCTAGCCGGCTAAGGTGCGTCTTAGGCGGCTAGAAGCCGGAGCGAGGTGCCGGAGAACGCGGAGCTGCTGTGCACCTGCATTTCGCATCCAAACTGCACGGGCAAGCATAGCAGCATGCAGGCTCGTCTCCAAAGGATGTTTCTCGCTGCTACGATGTTCTGGCAGCACCGGGACACGGGGACAATGTGCAGAGAGAGAGGGAGCGAGAGAGAGAGAGAAACACTTTGCTCCAGCTTTAGACTTGCAAAACTCGTGCAAGTTCAGCTCCCGGAGAAGGTAGCGTGCGTGGAGAATGTATTCTCCACGTAGCTTCTTCTGTTCGCATCTTGTGCCGGACCGCAGAGAGCCGTCCGCTTCTTTCTCGCGCTTTGCGAGCTAAGAGCGCCTAGCCGGCTAAGGTGCGTCTTAGGCGGCTAGAAGCCGGAGCGAGGTGCCGGAGAACGCGGAGCTGCTGTGCACCCTGCATTTCGCATCCAAACTGCACGGGCAAGCATAGCAGCATGCAGGCTCGTCTCCAAAGGATGTTTCTCGCTGCTACGATGTTCTGGCAGCACCGGGACACGGGGACAATGTGCAGAGAGAGAGGGAGCGAGAGAGAGAGAGAAACACTTTGCTCCAGCTTTAGACTTGCAAAACTCGTGCAAGTTCAGCTCCCGGAGAAGGTAGCGTGCGTGGAGAATGTATTCTCCACGTAGCTTCTTCTGTTCGCATCTTGTGCCGGACCGCAGAGAGCCGTCCGCTTCTTTCTCGCGCTTTGCGAGCTAAGAGCGCCTAGCCGGCTAAGGTGCGTCTTAGGCGGCTAGAAGCCGGAGCGAGGTGCCGGAGAACGCGGAGCTGCTGTGCACCCTGCATTTCGCATCCAAACTGCACGGGCAAGCATAGCAGCATGCAGGCTCGTCTCCAAAGGATGTTTCACGCTGCTACGATGTTCTGGCAGCACCGGGACACGGGGACAATGTGCAGAGAGAGAGGGAGCGAGAGAGAGAGAGAAACACTTTGCTCCAGCTTTAGACTTGCAAAACTCGTGCAAGTTCAGCTCCCGGAGAAGGTAGCGTGCGTGGAGAATGTATTCTCCACGTAGCTTCTTCTGTTCGCATCTTGTGCCGGACCGCAGAGAGCCGTCCGCTTCTTTCTCGCGCTTTGCGAGCTAAGAGCGCCTAGCCGGCTAAGGTGCGTCTTAGGCGGCTAGAAGCCGGAGCGAGGTGCCGGAGAACGCGGAGCTGCTGTGCACCCTGCATTTCGCATCCAAACTGCACGGACAAGCATAGCAGCATGCAGGCTCGTCTCCAAAGGATGTTTCACGCTGCTACGATGTTCTGGCAGCACCGGGACACGGGGACAATGTGCAGAGAGAGAGGGAGCGAGAGAGAGAGAAACACTTTGCTCCAGCTTTAGACTTACAAAACTCGTGCAAGTTCAGCTCCCGGAGAAGGTAGCGTGCGTGGAGAATGTATTCTCCACGTAGCCTCTTCTGTTCGCATCTTGTGCCGGACCGCAGAGAGCCGTCCGCTTCTTTCTCGCGCTTTGCGAGCTAAGAGCGCCTAGCCGGCTAAGGTGCGTCTTAGGCGGCTAGAAGCCGGAGCGAGGTGCCGGAGAACGCGGAGCTGCTGTGCACCCTGCATTTCGCATCCAAACTGCACGGGCAAGCATAGCAGCATGCAGGCTCGTCTCCAAAGGATGTTTCACGCTGCTACGATGTTCTGGCAGCACCGGGACACGGGGACAATGTGCAGAGAGAGAGGGAGCGAGAGAGAGAGAGAAACACTTTGCTCCAGCTTTAGACTTGCAAAACTCGTGCAAGTTCAGCTCCCGGAGAAGGTAGCGTGCGTGGAGAATGTATTCTCCACGTAGCTTCTTCTGTTCGCATCTTGTGCCGGACCGCAGAGAGCCGTCCGCTTCTTTCTCGCGCTTTGCGAGCTAAGAGCGCCTAGCCGGCTAAGGTGCGTCTTAGGCGGCTAGAAGCCGGAGCGAGGTGCCGGAGAACGCGGAGCTGCTGTGCACCCTGCATTTCGCATCCAAACTGCACGGGCAAGCATAGCAGCATGCAGGCTCGTCTCCAAAGGATGTTTCTCGCTGCTACGATGTTCTGGCAGCACCGGGACACGGGGACAATGTGCAGAGAGAGAGGGAGCGAGAGAGAGAGAGAAACACTTTGCTCCAGCTTTAGACTTGCAAAACTCGTGCAAGTTCAGCTCCCGGAGAAGGTAGCGTGCGTGGAGAATGTATTCTCCACGTAGCTTCTTCTGTTCGCATCTTGTGCCGGACCGCAGAGAGCCGTCCGCTTCTTTCTCGCGCTTTGCGAGCTAAGAGCGCCTAGCCGGCTAAGGTGCGTCTTAGGCGGCTAGAAGCCGGAGCGAGGTGCCGGAGAACGCGGAGCTGCTGTGCACCCTGCATTTCGCATCCAAACTGCACGGGCAAGCATAGCAGCATGCAGGCTCGTCTCCAAAGGATGTTTCTCGCTGCTACGATGTTCTGGCAGCACCGGGACACGGGGACAATGTGCAGAGAGAGAGGGAGCGAGAGAGAGAGAGAAACACTTTGCTCCAGCTTTAGACTTGCAAAACTCGTGCAAGTTCAGCTCCCGGAGAAGGTAGCGTGCGTGGAGAATGTATTCTCCACGTAGCTTCTTCTGTTCGCATCTTGTGCCGGACCGCAGAGAGCCGTCCGCTTCTTTCTCGCGCTTTGCGAGCTAAGAGCGCCTAGCCGGCTAAGGTGCGTCTTAGGCGGCTAGAAGCCGGAGCGAGGTGCCGGAGAACGCGGAGCTGCTGTGCACCCTGCATTTCGCATCCAAACTGCACGGGCAAGCATAGCAGCATGCAGGCTCGTCTCCAAAGGATGTTTCTCGCTGCTACGATGTTCTGGCAGCACCGGGACACGGGGACAATGTGCAGAGAGAGAGGGAGCGAGAGAGAGAGAGAAACACTTTGCTCCAGCTTTAGACTTGCAAAACTCGTGCAAGTTCAGCTCCCGGAGAAGGTAGCGTGCGTGGAGAATGTATTCTCCACGTAGCTTCTTCTGTTCGCATCTTGTGCCGGACCGCAGAGAGCCGTCCGCTTCTTTCTCGCGCTTTGCGAGCTAAGAGCGCCTAGCCGGCTAAGGTGCGTCTTAGGCGGCTAGAAGCCGGAGCGAGGTGCCGGAGAACGCGGAGCTGCTGTGCACCCTGCATTTCACATCCAAACTGCACGGGCAAGCATAGCAGCATGCAGGCTCGTCTCCAAAGGATGTTTCACGCTGCTACGATGTTCTGGCAGCACCGGGACACGGGGACAATGTGCAGAGAGAGAGGGAGCGAGAGAGAGAGAGAAACACTTTGCTCCAGCTTTAGACTTGCAAAACTCGTGCAAGTTCAGCTCCCGGAGAAGGTAGCGTGCGTGGAGAATGTATTCTCCACGTAGCTTCTTCTGTTCGCATCTTGTGCCGGACCGCAGAGAGCCGTCCGCTTCTTTCTCGCGCTTTGCGAGCTAAGAGCGCCTAGCCGGCTAAGGTGCGTCTTAGGCGGCTAGAAGCCGGAGCGAGGTGCCGGAGAACGCGGAGCTGCTGTGCACCCTGCATTTCGCATCCAAACTGCACGGGCAAGCATAGCAGCATGCAGGCTCGTCTCCAAAGGATGTTTCTCGCTGCTACGATGTTCTGGCAGCACCGGGACACGGGGACAATGTGCAGAGAGAGAGGGAGCGAGAGAGAGAGAGAAACACTTTGCTCCAGCTTTAGACTTGCAAAACTCGTGCAAGTTCAGCTCCCGGAGAAGGTAGCGTGCGTGGAGAATGTATTCTCCACGTAGCTTCTTCTGTTCGCATCTTGTGCCGGACCGCAGAGAGCCGTCCGCTTCTTTCTCGCGCTTTGCGAGCTAAGAGCGCCTAGCCGGCTAAGGTGCGTCTTAGGCGGCTAGAAGCCGGAGCGAGGTGCCGGAGAACGCGGAGCTGCTGTGCACCCTGCATTTCGCATCCAACTGCACGGGCAAGCATAGCAGCATGCAGGCTCGTCTCCAAAGGATGTTTCTCGCTGCTACGATGTTCTGGCAGCACCGGGACACGGGGACAATGTGCAGAGAGAGAGGGAGCGAGAGAGAGAGAGAAACACTTTGCTCCAGCTTTAGACTTGCAAAACTCGTGCAAGTTCAGCTCCCGGAGAAGGTAGCGTGCGTGGAGAATGTATTCTCCACGTAGCTTCTTCTGTTCGCATCTTGTGCCGGACCGCAGAGAGCCGTCCGCTTCTTTCTCGCGCTTTGCGAGCTAAGAGCGCCTAGCCGGCTAAGGTGCGTCTTAGGCGGCTAGAAGCCGGAGCGAGGTGCCGGAGAACGCGGAGCTGCTGTGCACCCTGCATTTCGCATCCAAACTGCACGGGCAAGCATAGCAGCATGCAGGCTCGTCTCCAAAGGATGTTTCACGCTGCTACGATGTTCTGGCAGCACCGGGACACGGGGACAATGTGCAGAGAGAGAGGGAGCGAGAGAGAGAGAGAAACACTTTGCTCCAGCTTTAGACTTGCAAAACTCGTGCAAGTTCAGCTCCCGGAGAAGGTAGCGTGCGTGGAGAATGTATTCTCCACGTAGCTTCTTCTGTTCGCATCTTGTGCCGGACCGCAGAGAGCCGTCCGCTTCTTTCTCGCGCTTTGCGAGCTAAGAGCGCCTAGCCGGCTAAGGTGGGTCTTAGGCGGCTAGAAGCCGGAGCGAGGTGCCGGAGAACGCGGAGCTGCTGTGCACCCTGCATTTCGCATCCAAACTGCACGGGCAAGCATAGCAGCATGCAGGCTCGTCTCCAAAGGATGTTTCTCGCTGCTACGATGTTCTGGCAGCACCGGGACACGGGGACAATGTGCAGAGAGAGAGGGAGCGAGAGAGAGAGAGAAACACTTTGCTCCAGCTTTAGACTTGCAAAACTCGTGCAAGTTCAGCTCCCGGAGAAGGTAGCGTGCGTGGAGAATGTATTCTCCACGTAGCTTCTTCTGTTCGCATCTTGTGCCGGACCGCAGAGAGCCGTCCGCTTCTTTCTCGCGCTTTGCGAGCTTAGAGCGCCTAGCCGCCTAAGGTGCGTCTTAGGCGGCTAGAAGCCGGAGCGAGGTGCCGGAGAACGCGGAGCTGCTGTGCACCCTGCATTTCGCATCCAAACTGCACGGGCAAGCATAGCAGCATGCAGGCTCGTCTCCAAAGGATGTTTCTCGCTGCTACGATGTTCTGGCAGCACCGGGACACGGGGACAATGTGCAGAGAGAGAGGGAGCGAGAGAGAGAGAGAAACACTTTGCTCCAGCTTTAGACTTGCAAAACTCGTGCAAGTTCAGCTCCCGGAGAAGGTAGCGTGCGTGGAGAATGTATTCTCCACGTAGCTTCTTCTGTTCGCATCTTGTGCCGGACCGCAGAGAGCTGTCCGCTTCTTTCTCGCGCTTTGCGAGCTAAGAGCGCCTAGCCGGCTAAGGTGCGTCTTAGGCGGCTAGAAGCCGGATCGAGGTGCCGGAGAACGCGGAGCTGCTGTGCACCCTGCATTTCGCATCCAAACTGCACGGGCAAGCATAGTAGCATGCAGGCTCGTCTTCAAAGGATGTTTCTCGCTGCTACGATGTTCTGGCAGCACCGGGACACGGGGACAATGTGCAGAGAGAGAGGGAGCGAGAGAGAGAGAGAAACACTTTGCTCCAGCTTTAGACTTGCAAAACTCGTGCAAGTTCAGCTCCCGGAGAAGGTAGCGTGCGTGGAGAATGTATTCTCCACGTAGCTTCTTCTGTTCGCATCTTGTGCCGGACCGCAGAGAGCCGTCCGCTTCTTTCTCGCGCTTTGCGAGCTAAGAGCGCCTAGCCGGCTAAGGTGCGTCTTAGGGCGGCTAGAAGCCGGAGCGAGGTGCCGGAGAACGCGGAGCTGCTGTGCACCCTGCATTTCACATCCAAACTGCACGGGCAAGCATAGCAGCATGCAGGCTCGTCTCCAAAGGATGTTTCACGCTTGCTACGATGTTCTGGCAGCACCGGGACACGGGGACAATGTGCAGAGAGAGAGGGAGCGAGAGAGAGAGAGAAACACTTTGCTCCAGCTTTAGACTTGCAAAACTCGTGCAAGTTCAGCTCCCGGAGAAGGTAGCGTGCGTGGAGAATGTATTCTCCACGTAGCTTCTTCTGTTCGCATCTTGTGCCGGACCGCAGAGAGCCGTCCGCTTCTTTCTCGCGCTTTGCGAGCTAAGAGCGCCTAGCCGGCTAAGGTGCGTCTTAGGCGGCTAGAAGCCGGAGCGAGGTGCCGGAGAACGCGGAGCTGCTGTGCACCCTGCATTTCGCATCCAAACTGCACGGGCAAGCATAGCAGCATGCAGGCTCGTCTCCAAAGGATGTTTCTCGCTGCTACGATGTTCTGGCAGCACCGGGACACGGGGACAATGTGCAGAGAGAGAGGGAGCGAGAGAGAGAGAGAAACACTTTGCTCCAGCTTTAGACTTGCAAAACTCGTGCAAGTTCAGCTCCCGGAGAAGGTAGCGTGCGTGGAGAATGTATTCTCCACGTAGCTTCTTCTGTTCGCATCTTGTGCCGGACCGCAGAGAGCCGTCCGCTTCTTTCTCGCGCTTTGCGAGCTAAGAGCGCCTAGCCGGCTAAGGTGCGTCTTAGGCGGCTAGAAGCCGGATCGAGGTGCCGGAGAACGCGGAGCTGCTGTGCACCCTGCATTTCGCATCCAAACTGCACGGGCAAGCATAGTAGCATGCAGGCTCATCTCCAAAGGATGTTTCTCGCTGCTACGATGTTCTGGCAGCACCGGGACACGGGGACAATGTGCAGAGAGAGAGGGAGCGAGAGAGAGAGAGAAACACTTTGCTCCAGCTTTAGACTTGCAAAACTCGTGCAAGTTCAGCTCCCGGAGAAGGTAGCGTGCGTGGAGAATGTATTCTCCACGTAGCTTCTTCTGTTCGCATCTTGTGCGGACCGCAGAGAGCCGTCCGCTTCTTTCTCGCGCTTTGC